>JAECUM010070473.1:0-11874 GCA_016617855.1 Megalonaias nervosa | reverse complement strand
TATATAAAAGGTGGCTAACGACGTGGAAGAGAAGAAATTCTTTTTGTAATTCATAGAGTCCTACTGGAGAATATTTCCTAGGGCCCAAAAATCCTGTCCGAGGCCCTGGGCCAAAAATACTAAAACCATTGATGCTAATAAAATTTTGAGTGATGGTGTTTGACAGAATGTTTAAGCTGTAATGATGAAGGTCTGTCTTCAAGAGCAAATCAAGAAACCAAATGTTTTGGGGTATTATATAGCAATGAAATCCGAAGGTACTAATGAACAGTACATACTTTACAAAATGATATACATCAGAGCAGAATAGAAGCAGTACAAGCACAAGAGTTATCGAACATAAACAACTCACAAATATCGATGAAACTTACAAGACGTTTGATATTGTTGGGTAAGTACGCGAGCTTGACAAAATTCAAGTTGGTATTTTACCCAGTGATAGGTCATTTGAGGTTATTTACGCGCACTTCTTTCTGAAAAAATATTTTATCTAGTGCCGCAAGGTCGCTATGACTACCTTCAGATACGCATACTTAAATATTTTAAAAGAGCTCCTTTACAATTTTTTGACATTGCTGACGTACCGCAGGGGTCTTTGTAAAAAAAAAAATACCACCGGAGACTTTTAACGAGATACAATTTCGGAGACTGAAAAAATTAATGGCATTCATTCACCCATGGTCGCGATTTTATGAACCCCTTTCTAAGTCCAGGGAAGTAAATAATATATCTGAGATTTATTACGAAAACAATTGTTAATAAGACTTTTTGTCCCATTGTTGTGGTCAGTTTCTTTGAGTAATGTTCCTTTTAGTGTAATTCCTGCGGTGTAGGTGTTACATTGCAAGTGTGTGCAAACATGTACTGGGTTCGAACTGGAAAAAGGAAGTAAGAACCTCAAGTTTCTTATTTAATTATTAGTACGGATGAAGTTGGTAGCGAACCATTTCTACAGAAGTCAATCCTATAATTAGAAATTCTAAACAGAATTTAAACAATCCATGACACAGTATATTTAAAAATTTATATTATTAAAAATTTATATTATACAATAATAAACGATTACAAATGCTTTAGAAGTAAGTGAAATATTTTCTAAATGTTTCTTCTCGATTGTCAATGTATTAAGGCACTGAGGAAAAAAAATCTCTAAACTAAGGTCTCACTGGATAGTTTCGTATTTTGACACCCCCCTCATTTTTAAGGTAGAAGGCATGAGTCTAATTATCACAACCCTAGCATTTATAAATTCACACACAATCTAAATCTGTAATGTGGTTTACATTTACTTTGAGTTAGGCTTGAAAATGGGTTGGCTTGTTGGTGACTGCCTGTCACAGTTAGACTAGCATTGGAGATCAAATGCGTAACTTGGGCTGCAAATGAGCAGCCGACTTGGCTTACGTATTTACATGTGTCTGCTACAGAGGTAAATATCTAAAAATCTAGATGGTTGAGGGGTGATGAAAGGTATGTTAATTTGTTATAGTACTAGTGAACTTTAAAGATGAATAAGGTACATACTGATTCTTTTAGCCGCCTTGTCTCAGGAAAATGTTCAAAATAGCTCATTCCTGTCAAAAATGAATGTAAAAAAGAGGGGTTGGTGGTAGTATCGGTTCAGTATAAAATCCACCAGTTGTATAAGAAATTAACCTTAATACCTCAGTCAGAATCTTACAAGCATCCTTTCAACAAAAATCATTAATTAGTTTTTATTTGTATCTTTAATGTAATATTATTATCGTTTTTCTGCAATAGGTCATCGTCGGATGAAAATTTGCCAAAAAAACTGTCCAGTGAGACCTAAGACAAGATACGTTTCTCTTACCTGGAAAAAGGAAGTCAGAGCCTGATGTCTACAGCGCAGCAATTCTGACTAAGCTGTTGAGGGCGGAGTGGATATATATAGTTTTTCCTATACTGACAGACATTTGCTTGGCCCTTAGTATGTCATGACTTATAACACTCATCTTCAACGTTCGTGTTCATGGAGCTCGGATGGCTGCTCGTGCTTCCGAAAACCCACGAAGAACCATCCATTTTGCATTCCGCTTCCCAGAATAATTTGACTCGTCAAAAATTGCCTACAGTGCTAAACTTAGACTCTAACTGTATGCATTTCTCTCATTATGCCGTTTTGTTTTACGTCAGCAGTCTGGGAATGTTGCTGGCGTAAATCGTTTTTCTTATGTAAGCCGTATTTGCCACCTTTCTTTATTGGAATATGGAAGAAGCACATTAATATATTTTGGTGTAATGTAATAATGCTGTAGTACATAAGAACGATAGCAATCTCTACTGAAGATGTGCAATTTGTATTAATATAATAAAATTCTAACAATGACAGACTTTATAAAAGGCGTACAATTTTGTTTTATACAATACAAAAATTCTGACAATTATCATCTTTATGAAACTTATACAGATGTAAATTATAATGCTAAAAATTGCACTTTATAAAACAAATTCTTCAAAAATTCTATCGTGACATACACTAACGCATAAGCACGTTTAGAAGCATGGGATGTTATGTTCCAAACAGTCGAATGTGGGTTGGTGCAGTACTCAGCGATGGACCGTTTGAGCTTATTTGGGTCGAGATCGACACAGTTTAGAAGGGTTTACTAAATTGTTTGTAAGGACTATTCAGATAACGAGTCAGTTTATTTACAATATAGATGAAGATCCGTTTGGTTTTGTTTATGCCCAATATATAAAGTTCAATGGCAATGAGACGCAACAAATGAAAAGGTGTACACACTGGAAAATATGAACTCTGCGGCAGTACATATCATTATGAATATTGCTAAACACATTTGCTAGTGTTACGTATTGTCCACGGTGCCCCACCTTGTATTTAATGTGGCATCGGAGTCAAATCACATAATCAGTTTTGCCGGCCATGTTGATCTGTTCGTGAAAATTACTTTACGCGACGTCAGAGACAGAGACAAGATAGCATAAACACATGTGACTGCACAAAAACCAGTGATTGCACAAACTCCCGAAACAGACCAGAAATAAACAAAACAGACACAGAAATAAATTAAATAATAGCTAGGATTGAAGCGATTGCAGTTTCTAGTCCTGTTAAAATATAACAACTAAAATGAGTCATTGACGGACTTCTTAATTAGAGAAGGCTTTCCCGGATATGAGCATGCCAACTATGCATCAGTTAAAACAGTTCCCGCAACAACATGGAATACAAACACCAAGTCGTATGCAAAAAACCTGACATTATTGTGTTATTGAGATCTTTAGTTGCTCTGGATCAATTTACTTCATCATCGGATGCTAATCCACCACCGGTTGTTAATACAACAAAGGCATTGAAAAGATTCTCGAACGTTGGAAAATACATCAATGCAATCTCAGGATGGACTCCTAACCGATATTTACAAGTCGAAGTACATATCGCACCATATCAGCCGTTTCGTGGATCCAGTTACATACCAACATCAGAGTATGTTTCGGTACTGTCAGAAATAAATGTAAATAACGTTGATAATCGATGTTTTGAATAGGCGATTTTGTCAGCATTGTATCTTGTATCCGGCTAGTGATAAACAAACCCAGCGTCTAAAATACCGGCAGCACCTGTGTAAACTGAGCTTAGGCAGTATGGGATTTGGCAATATGGAATTCACCGTGCATGTTACCAAGGACACACTAAACAAATTTTAAACACTTAACCCAGGTATCGCTGTTAATGTGTTTACTTGGGATAAAGGCTTTTATCCGCTTGCACTATCCACACATGGGTAACATGGACTAACTCAGACTGAGTTGTTGTTGCTGAGAGATATGAAAGATTCAGGGTCGTTATCGCACTGCGTGTGGAAAATGAAACTTGCCCTGTTGCTTAATCAACAAAGCAAACACAAGGGTAAAAATATTCCATGCAGATGTTGCATGCATGTCTTTAACACCAACAAATGGTCACTGACCATGACTTTTACTGTGGTGGGATCATATAATAACCACAGTAGATAATAGTGCAACAGTTTAGTTTAGTTTAGTTTAATCCTCTTCGTGCCTAGTTGGCACATAGGGCGTCCACCGCTGCCCTCCATCGGTCCCTGTCCTGTGCCACTTTCTTTGCTTCTCCCCACGATAGTTTCATGGTTTTCAGCTCGGCATCGAGTGTTCTTCTCCATGTGTTGGCAGGGCGTCCTCTATTTCTCTTCCCTTGGGGATTCCACTCTAGGGCGTGCTTCGCGATGTTACTGCTGCCTTTTCTCCGAGTGTGGCCCACCCATCGCCATTTCCTTCTACAGATGGTTACAGTGATCGGCTCTTGCTTTGTCCTATTCCAGAGTTCTTCATTGGACACTTTCTCAGGCCATCAGATGCGAAGGATCTGTCTCAAGCACTTGTTGATGAAGACTTGGAGCTTCTGGTCCAGCGCCTTTGTTCGTTTCCATGACTCAGAGCCGTAGAGCAACACTGTCTTCACATTGGTGTTGAATATGCGTATCTTGGTGTTGAGGCTGAGTTTCCTGCTGGTCCAGATTGGCTTGAGCATGGCGAAGGAGTGACGTGCTTTGCGGATTCTGGCTCTGATGTCCTCGTCTGTTCCTCCTATGTTGCTCACCTCGCTTCCAAGATAGGTGAATACTTCAACATCATTCAGTGCTTGTCCTTCCAGAGTGATGGGGTCAGTTTGCTGAGCATTCATGCGCACAGACTTGGTCTTCTTGCCATTGATGGATAAGCCTACTTTGCCAGCAGTTTTTTGTAACAGGGTCGTTTTCTGCTGCATGTCTCCCCAGGTATGTGACAGGAGGCAGATGTCATCAGCAAAGTCCAGATCTTCGAGCCTATTCATCATGGTCTACTGGATCCCCATTGGTCTGTCAATGCTTGTTTTCATAACCCAGTCGATGACTATAGAGAAGAGCAGAGGAGAGAGAAGGCAGCCTTGTCTCACTCCGGTAACAACCTCAAAAGCTGGTGAAAGAGTGTTGTTGTGGATAACCTGGCAGCTAGTGTGGCTGTAGATGCTTTGCAGGATTTCCACGACCTTCTCTGGCACTCCATAGTGGCGTACAATCTTCCACATCGTGGCTCTGTCCACCGTATCAATAGCCTTTTGGCAGTCTATGAAGTTCAGATACAGTGGTGACCGCCATTCCAGACTCTGTTCAATGATTACGCGTAAGGTCGTAATTCGCTCCGTGCAAGATCTTCCTGGTCGGAACCCGCTTTGCTCTTCTCGCAGTCTGTCATCTATCGCCTTCTGAATCCTTCCCAAGATAAGCCGAGTAAACACTTTGCTGCACATTGAGAGAAGCTGGATCCCCTGCCAGTTGTTACAGTCCGCAATGTCCCCTTTCTTTGGCAGCTTCACGATATACCCTATGCTCCATTCTTCCGGGATCTTGCGCTGTTCCCATGCTGCTTGGACCAGGTCGAAGATTATTTCAGCTGTCAGCTGCGGGTTTGCCTTGAGTGCCTCTGGTGGGATGTTATCCGGTCCTGGTGCTTTTCCTCGCTTTGTCTTCTTGATAGCCATGATGATTTCCTCCATTGTGAATGGCTCCAAGTTTATATTCAGATCCTCCGCGGGTTGGATGTCTGGTGGGTCTGTTACTGGAGTTCCGTTGAGGGTATCCTTGAAGTGCTCTTGCCAGCGTTCTAACTGCAGTTCTGGGTTGCTGATGACATTTCCTTCCTTGTCTTTCACTGGTTTCTGCGGGTTGGTGGTCTTTCCAGCTAGGAGTCGTGTTGTGTTGTAGAGTTCCTTCAGGTCGTTTCTTTGTGCCGCTTTCTCGGCTTCAGATGTCAGCTCTTCTATCATAGCTCTCTTATCTTTCCTAGCACTCTTTTTCACTCGTTTGTTCTGCTTGCTGTATCTCTCTTGCAAGCGTTGCTTCTGACCTCTTGTCCTCGCTTGATCCAGTTTCAGTTTTATTTCCCTTCGCCGCTCGATTTCCTGGATGGACGCTGCTGACAGCCAAGGTTTGTACTGTCTTCTCCTTGTCCCAAGTACTTCCTCACACGTGCCAACAATGGTATCCTTTACGCGTATCCACTTCTTCTCCAATCCCGCTGCTGACAGCTCCTGGAGTGGTCCTTGTTCTTCCTCGTCGCTTAGGTCGGTAAGAGCTTCGAAACGGTTCCTAAGTGTGTCCACAAAGTTTCTTTCCAGGTTTTTGTCCTTCAGTTTAGAGACATCGAAGCGCCGTTTCCTTCCATCCTCCTTCTTCGCTTTTGTGATCTTTGCCTTGAATTTTCCGATGACGAGAGAGTGGTCTGTGTTGGCATCGGCTGCTCGGTATGCCCTGACATCCTGCATGTCACTTCTCCACCGCCTGGAAATCATCATGTGGTCGATCTGGTTCTCTGTCATCAGGTCTGGTGACCTCCATGTCACCTTGTGGATTCTTCGATGCTCAAAGAGCGACCCTCCTATAACCAGGTCCTTGTCCTGGCAGAACTCGAGAAGAAGATCTCCGTTTTCATTTCTCTCACCACACCCATGTTGACCCATGGTAGCCTCCTCGCCATCTTTTCTCTTTCCAACTTTGGCATTGAAGTCGCCCATGACTATCACAATGTCTCTCTTAGGAGCCTTCAACATCGCACTCTCTAGCTGCCCGTAGAATTCTTCTTTTTTCTCCCACTCTGAAACGTTGGTCGGTGCATAGCACTGTATGATGGTGACCTTTTGGAAGCGTGACTGAAATCGGGCTGTCAAGATCCGCTCACTGATGGGGTTCCACTCTAGCAGGCTTCTCTCCTCACGCTTAGTCAGCATTATGCCCACACCGTTCCGATGTTCGTCTTCCTCGTTTGGTGACCCCGAGTACAGTATTACATGCCCTGTAGAGAGGGTGGTCATCCCTGCTGTGTTCCATCTGACTTAACTCAGTCCGAGTACGTCTATCTTGTACCTGTCGAGCTCTCTGGCTACTTGTGCCGCTTTTCCTGTCTCGTACAAAGTCCGTATGTTCCATATTCCAATCCGTAAAACATGCTTTGGGAACAGGAGGTCACTAGTGGCCTCCTCTCCTCGGGGTCGATTCCGTCTAGGGTCCGTCCGGTTTTCTTCTGCGGTTTTCGTTTCTGTAGCGGTAGGGTGTTTTACGTGGCTGGGTTGCTAGCCCCGCGCACAACCCTCCTCCTTTTTCATCCGGGCTTGGGACCGGCAATGGCGGAGTTAAAAATAGTGCAACAACCTGGTAATAACATTCCCAAATTTGCTGCGTAACAACAAAAAATGAAAGGTTCGTAGATCGTCAACGCGGACTTTGCATGTCTCAATGTTTAAGTGGAAGACACGTCCAACAACGACAAAACAACACAAATTATTGACCAACACTCATGCAGGTTTTTTATACAGTAGCCAGATGCGACGTGCAAACCGAGCCACCACTGTTGAATTGTTGCAATGACTCGGTTGAGGTGTCTCTTAAATCGCTCGAGTTTCCAACGAAATCAATTCGACAACAACTCATAATCATGACCCGTGATAATATTCGTGAGTTTTCCCCAGCCACTTTTTGCTGGATCTGCGATGGTCCCTTTGGTGAAGGGCAAAGCCCTTTCACTGGAGTTTCCAAAGTACGTGATCACTGTCACCTCATTGACGCGGTCAGAGTTGCTGCATATAACACATGTAATTCACAATTACCGAAACAAAACAAAAATTCCTGTAGTATTTCATAACCTGCGTGGGTATGATCGTCACCTAATAACGAAAGCTGTAGCATCTTTGTCAAAGGCACCCATAAGTGCAATTCTAAACAACATGGAAAAATACATGACATTCCGGCAGGGACAATTTTAGTTCATCTATTTGAACGGTTTCTTAGTAGTCCTTTTACAAGTTAGTGAGTAATCTAGCGGTGGAAAAACTTCGGAATCACTCGTAAGTATTGTCCAACCACAGCACGTAAACAAAGTTTGGTAAGCATTTGATTGCAAAAAACATGGGTGACTATCATTATTTGTATTTGTGCACTGATGTGTTGTTGCTCCCGGATGTGTTTGAGAAATGTCGTTATTATGCCATGCAGGTATACAAACTCGATCCCGGATATTACTTCACATCAGCAGGAATGGCTTGGTATGCGTTGTTGTCAAAAAAACAAAAATGAGTTACAACTTCTCACCGATATTGATCAGAATATGTTTATTGGGCGCTCACTTCGTGGTGGGATTTCTATGGCGAGTCACATAGATTCTCGCGCAAACAACTCAAACGTGCATGGATATGACCCCGCTGCCCCTAACAGTTACATTATGTATCTAGACTCCAATAACCTTTATAAATGGGCAACCATGCAACCGCTATCGGTTGGTTGATTTTACTTGATTGATAATACTTCGCTTCTCACACACGTACGCGATTGTAACAGCAACAGCGACCACGGAGACTTCTTTGAAGTTGATCTGGAATGCCTGAACAATGATATAATGTATACAACGATTATCCTTTAGCGCTAAAAGCTTTGTCGGTGCCTGGTATGTGGTTTTCCCCGTATCAGTGCGCAATCGTTAATGAATCCGGACGTAAATTAAGTGAATGCGCCAAACTTGTTCCAAGTCTTAGGACGAAACACAACTTGTAATATATATGAGAAATCTACAGTTGTGCTTGTGATTGGGAATGCGTGCAACCAAGATCCATCGAGTAATTGGATTTTGCAAGCAAGTTTGCATGGCAACGTATATACAAAATGAATACGGATCAGCGCAAAAATCTGAGAGAGATTTCTTTAAACTCATGAACAATTCTGTGTTCGTCAAAACCCATGATGAATCTGCGCAAACAGATTCGCGTTGACTTTCTCCGTGATAGTGATCGAGATAAGCTGACCTAGCCTTTGAATCCCGAAAGATCTTCGATGGTGCACTTTGTTCCCGTTCACAGTTAGAAATCGAAACTAAAGCTCACAAAGCCTATCTATGCTGATTTGTCAGTACTTGACTTGTTAAAACTGCTCATGTACGAGTTTTATTACGACAAGATTAAACCGATTTACCAGTATCGGGTCAAGATATTCTACACCGACACTCATTCATTATGCATGCATATCGCAACCAATGACGTGTACTCGGATATCTCTGAACCAAGTTTAGTAAACGAATTTGATACCTGAGTTTATCCGAAAGAACAGCCGTTGTTTAGCAACACCAACAAAAAGGATGTTAGTAAGTTCACAGACGAATGCTAAGGCAGACCAATCGAAGAGTATGTGGCACTGCAACCTAGAATATATTCGATTGTTATTCCCCCCAAGTGGAAATGAACGCTCTAAGAACATTAAAAAGGTCAAAGGTGCTCCACGGGTTATTGTGCAAAAGGATCTCCGGCACGACATGTACGTGGAATGTCTTCGAGACCAACGTGAATTCGTAAACACGGCATATATAATACAGTTGCGGAAACATCTCACGGTCGGCACGTTCACGCGTATGGATATCGTCTGATGCTTGGTATGCAAGGTCATGTAATTAACATGCAGCATCAACACAATTTAATGGTGCTTCACCAGACTTTGCTTGGTTGTTGGAATCAAGTCGCATATCAAGGGGGCCCGCAGTAATTGTATCTAGGAATGTGCTTTTCACCTGGATATTTACTCCATGGTGTTCCTGGTAGCTTTGTTAATGCAGCAGTGACAACACCGCCGACCTTTTTAAAACCGAAACGTTTAGTCCCACGAATAGACATGTAAGGTCTTATGAACGTGAGCTTTGTTGCTCCACATCGAACCCAAGTTCTAGTAATCGCTGATCGTTTATTACATGCTTCGACTCGAGTTGATTTTGCGGTACGTGTTTTTGTGCTACATCGTATACAGTATCAAGACGTGATTGTATTATACAACAATTGTATTATTCAATGGCATCAGGAAAAAGAGATTCACATATGATTTCAGAAAAACCAAAGATTTTTCTGCTTTTGACTTTTCCACGCAAGCAACGCCTAAACTGTCCAAACATGGTATAGTTTTCCAAACTCAGTTCGTAGGCCAATCATTGGCCCTGCTAGATTAGGAAAAACACAGCTGTTGTTGAATATGATTTTACAGTGGTTGAAGTGGGACCGGTTGTACGTGATTGAGCCGTCGGATGTTCAACCGTGTAATGACGTTTTAAAAGATTTTCAAAAAGAGTTGAGTAACAAACCGTCATCGTCCACCATCGATTTCTCTTTCACCATTGGTTAAGCACTGCCAATGACGATTTGGATTCCAATGAAAACATCTTGTAGTGAACGACGATATGATGCTCGAACACCAAATCGATCACGCGCAAATATTTTCAGGAGGTCAGCACAAAAATACAGACGTGATCTGTTTGACTGAATGATACTCACATGTGACTAAAGTAATCCGTGAAACCTGTAACGTATCGATGCTATTTCGTGGCATTGACGTGCATGGCATAGGACACATTCATTGAACTTTGGTGTTCCGCTTACCACTCGTGGGATGAATTTCGTAGCATAATCGCGTGGATCACTAAGGATCCGTATAGTTTTCTAACCATTGATTTTACCGGAACATTCAGTCGTGGTGGTAAATATCGGGCGGATTTAGATACGTCAATTTAACAACCATAACAATTACATAAAATGTCTGCCAGTGATGTCATATAAGATTATGACAAGCGACGTCGTAAAGCTGCACGTGAACGCATTGAATTTATTCGCAATGCTACTGTAGGTCGCAATGGTGTCAAAGATATGTTACAGTCGCGACTAACTGCACGAGAAGACGCCACAGCTGGCTTTGAAACATTTGCACCATTTCTTAAACCAAGAAAGGAAATTGCCGAATGTGCTGCGGATATAAAAAAGGCAATAAATGTAACGTGGAAACAGGTGGCAGTGCTAACATGAACAGAAGAAGAACCGGGTCCAATTCGTAAGGTAGCTAAACGCAGCAAGGATACCAAGAAAGTAACAAGAGCATCTGCAGAGACTATTACATGCTTGCCAGCGGTGATGGATGAAGTCAAAGAAAACTTTGGTGAAATTGGAGAAGCCGTTTGTGTGCTCGCGAAAGGCATCCTTGTACTTGATCAAGACGTTAGAGAGGCAGCTGCTAAAATATCAGACGTGCCACCTAAGTACAAGCCGCAGTTGCAAACATCTAGTTCAATTCTTTAACGAAACAGCTCGTGAGGCGATTTTCGAAAATCTTATACGTGTCGCTCTTCGCGGACCTCTCAACTGGAAAGATTACATGATATAATTACCATCAAAGACACGGGATCAGTACATGGACGTTGAATGGCCTAAACTGGTGTTCAGAGAGTTTACTGGAAAGAAACAATGTACTGGTGATCAGTTGTATCATTTTGCAAAACACTTGATACATTTATGGCGGAAAAACTAAAGAAGGTGAAACTTTATGGCAAAATTTATGGAACTGTTCGTACCTCAACACGAGTTACCAAGGCAACGGAAGCCTAGAAACCCATACCCCGCCCTTGAATATGCCACATGGGAAGAAATGCGGCAAATACAAGATGAACAACAAAGACGTGAATATGAAAAAGGACGTGAATATGAGAAACAACAAAAACGTACAGCACGTGCACCCATAAGCAAAGCGCAACAAAGAGAAGAAGCACGTATACACAGCCAATAATAAGTATCACTACCTACAAAGTCACCAGAAGAACAAGAATGGATAATTTTATGCCACATGTATTACTTTTGCATAGCCGGTAATGCTAACTGACTTCCATTTATCGAAGGGGTATTTAAGGCTTTGGAGGGCCTGGGGCACTTAAGTCACAGATCGACAAATACACACTGAAAGCTGTCCTTGAAGTGTCCTTTATAGGCTAGTATCAGACGGTTTAGACTTGCATATGGCTTATTTAAGCACATGTAATTTTATCGAC
>JAECUM010070472.1:0-15046 GCA_016617855.1 Megalonaias nervosa | reverse complement strand
TGTTTTACCTGACCTCCACACCCATTAAGATAAACGGTTTTATATCTAGCCACAGGATCATATACAGATGGTGCTGATGATTTTGATATTTGATTATTATTTTTGTGATATATTTCTTTAATTTCAACGTCGGCAGATTCAGAATAGCTAAGTATATTTTCTTGTTTTATTCTCCATGACCCCCATTCACCATTACCAAGTAGCGGTTTTAATAAATCCGTATATTTTTTATTTATATAAAACGAATCCGTGGCGACTCTGACAGCATCACGAGAAAATATATTTATCATAGACAGTAGATTTATAGAAACATATGCCAACATAGATGATCTTAAATGAGTAAATTGTGGTGAGTCACCATCAAGATAACTCACAATTGTACCTAGTTTGGTTCCGTCTGACAAATAAGCATTACTCCGATTTATAAATATGTTTTTTTCTGTTGTATCAGCAATTATAAAATCGAGTTCAGCATCGTCCATAATTAATCTTGTACAGTGTCTTTTATGATCATAGGCTCCTCCTTGAGTAAATTTACCAATTATCTTTCTACCAAGATCTTTTGCAAATTTTTCATCATGCTCGTCTCTGCATTTACGTATATTATTAGTAATTTTAATAATATCATCTTCGTTAAGATCAGGAAATTCTTTCCTGGCATCATCAATATTAAATCTATTTGGTTCTGGTAACCAAATTTGTTTCTGTGGACTATATGATATAATGGCCTCGCTCACCTGTAAAGATATTAAAATTCCAACATCAAGCATATATCGCAATAGTACTATTGGAACCCAACATTTTTCTGAACAATGTCTTCCAAACCAAGTATAAGTAATCGGATGGAGATTTTCTGCAAATTTGAATGATTCTACATGAGCAAATCCTGTTAAATCAAAATCTGGTAAATGTCCGTTTATTGCAACCCTGGTCATTTCGTGTGATGGATGTCCGAATCTCTTAAAGTATTTAGAACATTCTCCGTATCCAAGAAAACTTCCAGGATAACATGCTACCATATCGACGGATATAACGTCACTATAGTTGTATTTAGTATTCCATAATCCTCCGTGTCCATATTCTACGCAGCTTTTATGAATATCTTCAAGAAATTCCGATCGTGTTGGTTTCCATAAATTTTTCTCCTGAGCGAAATGAGCCGCTACGGATGGAACTGTAAAACAATTATTTAATAATTGTCTAACTTTGACATTGTCTGAAGTATACTTCAGCGCAATATTTTCCATTTCTACATTAAGAGATTCTATACGGTAAATATCACCATTAGGCCGTACAAACTGATCGTAATTATCATATTCCGAACTCTGAAATAACCAAACGGATACAGGGTCACTTTTACTGATATTTCTGATAAAATCAAATATATGACCATCATAAAATTTAACTTTTCTATCTCGTGGAAATACTGTTACTGCTGAGGTCCATGCGTGCGAATTATGATCAATAATATCTATTGGAGCTCCATTTTTTGTGTATTTTGGTTTATATAAAATCTCTCCCGTCAGCGTTTTTACTGTTATTGGGAATTTCAATTTCTTTTCTAGTTCAGCGACATCTTTAATAGATGCTCCGGTATCTTTAACTGATTCTGCCCAAGTATTTATTTTTTTACGTCGTAAATCTGTTAAACCATTACCACGTATCGCGTTTGTAAAATGTTCTGTAACTCGTTCAGCTACACAGTTTATTCTTGATTCTGACAATTTCATAGGTTTTAGATCCCCGACGTCAGGTTTATTATTCAGCGGATATATTGCATATACGACTGCAGTAACTGGGTAGCTCCGTTCATAATATACCTTATCAATACCAGTCAGTATTCCGGGCTTAGATTTATTATTTAAGAGAACAATATTATTTCCTGATTGTATGTGTACTGGATCGCGTTTGTCACGAATAATCCAAATATCTTCTTTTGTATTTACAATAAATTTTATTAAAATAAAATATTTTTGATCATCAAGGTAATTAATAATTATTTTTCCTCGTTCGTCATTCATTATATTAGTAACATTTCCGACTCTGAATGTTGACCATGCATGAGCAGCACCATCGTCACGAAATTCATTTTTTGCTTCACGAATACGTTCGGTTATATCCTCATCTGTTAATGCCAGATCTTGCATCAAAGTACTATATTTATATTCTGATAGTCTGTCAAGATCAAATCTAGCATGAGAAGGTTCAATTGCCGATAATTCCTCCATATAATTAAGACAAGTATTTAAATTAAAATTTTAGTATATATATAATGATTGAAACAAAGAACAAATGTGCTTGGCTCAAAGTTGGATATACTTCTCTTTGTAATAAATCGTGCGTAAACAAATACTGCGGAAATCATGCACAGAGTATCAAAAATGGAAGTACAGGACCAATACCGTGTATTCAATGCGGTGTTGGAGTCAGAGGAAAAACTCAATTGTGTCTAAAATGTGGCGGAAAAAAATACAGGGAATTAAAACGATATTATGACAAAAAAAATACATCTCCAGGTAAATCTCCTATACAAACCGTAGAAGATTATCTGGCCAGATTTCAAAATAATGATTTAGACAAATAATATTATTATATAAAATGACTCAGACAAATAAGACTTATGATGAAATGATCGACAACGATATTATAAGAGAATTAAGAAAAAAAGCATTTCGTAATAAATACGAATTTGTGAAACATCCAGTATATACAAATTATGAAGCGTCTCGAGATGGTGTGATCAGAAACTGTAGATTGAAAAAAACAGTCGGTAATCTTGATAATCTTGGTTATTTTAGATTTAATGTTGCTAGAGGAAAAAGATACTTATCAAGTAGATTCATCTACGAATGTTTTCGTGGAGTAGTTGAAAATGGACTTGTAGTTGATCACATTGATGGAAATCCCAAAAATAATCGGTTATCTAACCTGCAAGCTATTACACCTAGTCAGAATGCTGCACTCGGAAATACTGGAAAATGTAAAAAGTTTGCAAGAAGATCTATTAAATCCATAAATACAGAAACAGGACAGGAAATAAATTTCCCTTCAATAAATGCGGCTGCAAAACATTTTAGCATAAATCCACGATCGGTACAACATGTCGCGAATAAAACATACAAATCAGCATTTTCATTCAAATACGATCAGCCGATAATATTTGAATATATCTAACTCTGTACTCTTAACAAATAAATTGTATATAGTTTTTGACTCTATATTTTACCTTCACCGTCGCTGCTCTCGGTGTCACTTTCACTTTTGACAGAATCAAATAACATAATTTTTCTTAATTGCATTATACGATTATCCACGATCTTCTTTTTCTCGTATTCACGAGATAGTTCGGATCTAATATTTTCGATCGAACGTGCAAGAGGCGCAAATAGTTTTACCTGCTTTTCATTTACCATCGCCAAGGATTCTAACATAGACTGATAAATTGATTTTACAAATTTATAATTGGAGGGTAATGTGTATTTATTGTCAATTTTTCTTTGTTTTAATATTTCATAATCGCATAATATTTTTTCAGGATCGAGATTATCAGATAGATTTATTCTGTTATGTTTTAATTTTTTAATAGCATAAATAATATCATTTATATTTTCTTGGTTCATTATATAATAATTATTTATTTAAAATAAAAAATATCAGTCTCTGAATAATTATTTAAAAAAATGTAGTCCCATAAACCCATCAGATAAAGAAATCTGTAACTATTTCATGAATCAGATTATTTTTTCCCTTATTATATTAGGAAATATTTAATCAGACGTTCTAAGAGCGTATATACAAATTAATATTAAGAGATTCTTGTCTTAGATCCAAAATATTTCCTGCCTGGTCAGTGAGTTTGAAATTTATTCTTGTCAGAAATGGATTATGAACTCTCAGGTACACGGGGTTAATTGGTTCAGACACAATTAGCCAACCTGGCGGGTCTTTAGGGCTAAATGAATATAGTATATACCCCTGTTGGGCCTGATTAGATTTTGAAAGATCTACTTGATAACTATCATCAATTACGTCACATACTAGATTGACCGCAATTGTTGTTGTTATATTAACAATACCAGGTGAGATATGTCGACCACCACCGTGTGGATCATTATTATATTTAAGAATGGTTGGTGTAGGTATTAATTTTTTCCATGAATCACATATTCTTTTAAATTGTTCATCAATAAGATCATTAACTGATTTCTTTAGCTCTTTAGAATTAAATCCAGGAATTATAAATGTTGATAGTTGTTCTCGCGTAATTCCGAAATGTTTTAGAAATATTATTGTGAACAGAAGATTTAGTTTAACACCTCGAGGTGGACCGTCTTCATCAACTATATATAACTCTTTATACCGTCTATCTGCTGTTATGTTCACTAATTTTTTTTCTCTGTTAACAATAATATCATTCATGAAATCTAGGTCTGTAGCAACTTGATTCAAATGTTGTATTACTTCAATTATTTGATTTTTTAAGTCATCGTTGTAGGAATTGCTAATGCTGGAAAATAAATTTCTTAGATAATTAAGTACACGTCCGTGTTCAGACTTAATTGTATTAGCATATGAATTTATTTCATCAACATCAAGTACTATTATTTTACCTTTTTACCATCAACTATTTTTGTAAAATGGGTTTCTGTTTTATCTATATAATGTATAACTCCATCACCAAAATATCGTCGCCATGGGTAAGCATTTTTTTCTGTTCTATATTCTGGAGGTTTTATAAATTTTTTAACATCTACGACAAAATCAGATCTCTGTGGTTCTGGTGGTGTTTGATAAACCGGTGGAACATCAGGCCATCCTAATACTGATCTAATCGAACTTTGATAAATATCTACACAGTAATCAGGGGAATTTATTTCAATAACCGCAGATAGTGTTGGTTCGTAGACAGTAATTGCTATTTTTGATTCTTTTCCTGTAATAGATTTAATTCTGCGCTGAAACTCATCATTAATCTGTTCTATTTGATAACTGCCCGTTGGAATAGAAACTACTTGCCAATCAGGAGTTCCATCAGGCTTATTCTTATTAGCGAATATTAATGAATTATTTGGCTGTAGTCCACCAAATGGTTTTGATCTAATGTTGGGCCAGCTATAATAAACTCGCAATTGTGCTAATGCTATTTCTTTTGCAGGAACTGCGGTTGGAAAATTGACACTAAACTCAGGATTGGTCGAACTTAACGATATCATAGTAGTTTTTGACGGAGTTGTATTAGTAACGATCTGCTGAAGTAACTCCCTGTCTGTCATTATTATTATTGTTGTTATTTAATTCATTAAAATCATTTGCGATCACTTTAAAAGCATCATCATAAGTTTTCATCATCATCGCGAATTCAGTATCAGATATTTCACCATCACTGACACACGAAGAAATATATAAAGATAATTTAGAACATGCCTCTGCCACTGTGTGTAATTTAATCATATAATCGTGCAATTTAGCATTTGTACAAGTATGTATCTTTTTGGTTATAATACCGAGAACTCCAGCAATAGTCGTTGATGCTGAAACGATAATGGTTATAATAGTAGGTGCTGTCATCGTCAATGTTGATAATAATAATCCTGTTCCAGTAATAACAGCAGAAACCGAGTAAACAACTACATCAACAACAACTATACGTCTTTTGTATTTTTTTATTTTCTTGTTATAATAGTCGATAAAATTATTTAGTTTAGTGAGACGCTCACATACTTGATTGCATCTGTAACGTTGAACATCAATGCGAGACTGAGGTTGATCCATTATTATTATATTAAGTGATTAATTGCGGTGTTTCAGCCACAAATTCCATATGCCACCAATAAGGCTCTGAGGTTATTGTTTGATCATGTATTCTCAGTATAAATATTTCTTCAACATCTTTTCTTAACAATATAGATACAACTCCAGAGAGAGAATCAGTTGAATGACGCAATATATATCTGTTAATTATAGCAAATCTTTCATCACTAAATACGGACAGCCTGTAAATACCAGTAACTTCTGCGGTATATTTGATAGTGTTATTTTGTGGTGTCCATGTTGATGATCCTGATGCTACTATGTATACAATATTTTTAATTTGTCCGTGTGGAATTTTAATCAGATTAGTTTTTTGAACAATATTAGGTATTCCACTGGCAATATCATTGAGTTTCGTGTTAATGTCGGCTAGTTTTATGTCAACGGTTGGTTGTTCCCCAAAAAATTCTTTAATGGGTTTATTTACATTTTAACGAAAATTTAAGAACGTTTCTACGTGTTTAGAAAAATTAGCACTAAGTGTAGTAATTTCATCACCGATTGTTTTTAACGAAGTTGAAATAGGAATTTCCTTATCATCAACGTATTTCTTCGTCGCAGCATCAAAATCATATTCTGGTGTTCTAAGATTATTAATGCCATTATTATTCATGTCGAGAAATGCACGCATTATACCGCCGTTGGTCAATACGTACTTAGATTCTTGATCGTCGACATATTTCTTTGTTGCGGCGTCTGCATCTGCGGTTGGATTTCCAAGATCTGTAATTTTATTCTGATTCATATTAATATCTCCGGTAAATACATCGCCGGATTTCTTAATATAATTACTGAGTGATGTACCAGAATCTTGTATTTTACCTTGATCGGCAAAAATAACTATATTATCAGTGACTGCAGTTGGAATTCTCACAAGAACATCTGATAGTTGTATATTACTCGTTTTTAATCGTCCTTGATTATCCTGAAAAACAACTACTTCATTTTGATCCACACTTGCGAGATTTAATAAATCATTAATTTCATTTCTGAGTTGATCAAGAGTTGCATACTTAGATAAATCAGCTGCTGATTACCTTTACGGGAAGATCTTCCATAAATATCCACCATTATATTTACTAATGTCTGCTTAAATATGACGTCGTAGTATATTCATGTACAACTTTGTGGGGTGGTTTTGTTGATTTTGATATAGCATCAAGTACATTAAGTACTTCTCGACCACATATTGGTGGATCGGTTAATGTTTGTGTAGGTAATGTTGAATACCATATTGGAATACTTTGATAGCCGCTAATATACTTTAAGAATTCTTTTGGTGGAGCTAGTCCATATGAATCAAAATAAATAATTCCACGTGGATCAATTGCATAAGCGACCCAATGCGTGCCTGGACCAGAATTTTCATCGAGATTAATAATACCTGTTTCAATGTTATTTGGTTGTTTTGGTAATTGATCGCGCATGAAAACTCCTCTAAAATTTTTTATTTTTAATTTTTTAGCAGCATCGAGTAAATCAAAATTGGACATAGGAGATATCAGTAAACTGTCCCTGGTAATCTTAGGCCTTTTCCGTACCAGTGTGGGGTCCCTGGTAATCTGAGACCCCTTCCCTTTTTTTTGATTCCCTGTCCGGTTGCTTTCTTTAATGCCATCCCAGCAGCAGTTCCAACAGCACCTAATGCAGCTGCTTTTGCAACAGCTGGAGCTGCAGCGGCTATTAATGCTGGTATAGCAGCAAGAAGTGGAAATATACCACCCGTCTTAATGATATCTTTAATGGCACCCGCAGAAAGATTAAGTTTTATACCTTTATTTGATTTTTTTGCTTCATTGAAATGCCCGAGCTGACGTTCTGTAAGAGATAATTTATTTGAGCCGCTCATCTGATCTTTCTTTAGCAATATTTTTAATCCACAATTATTTTTTGATGCTGATTGTATCTTTTTAATCTGACCAGAAGTCAGACTAACACTAACATTATTATACGACATTATAATATTCATAAATAATCTAATTACATGTTTTCTACTGGAGCATCAACGACTCTCATTCGTCCACCAGCACCTTCAAGTAACATCGATTTATCGCTGAGTATGACAGCAATTGCTCTGTAATTGGCAATAGCTCCTATTGTCACACGAGCTCGAAAATGTATATCGACTACAGATTGTCTGGTTAAATCTAAATGTTCGAGCGAAAAATAATAAATTGGGTATAATGTTGTAAAATCTAATTGTGATATTTGTAAACCAGTATCAACATTTTGATCACGTCCCATGAACGTCATTAGACGATGATATACACGTGCTACATGATTTTGTTCGAAATTCAGTAAAATATCCTCGGACGGTTCTTGATGTCCATTTATTCTTAAGGAAACTTCGGAAACACCAAGATTATCAAATATCATAATACTACGTGTTTGATCATCCACCCGTGCAGCATCTTGAAATGCAATAAATATATGTCGTGGCGCAGAAACACCTTGTTGTGATACTATTTGCCACGTAAATAAACCATTAATATTACTCTGGATAGCATCTGTGGTCATTGTTAACCACGATAATGCTGATTTACCACCTTGATTCATAAAAGAGAGTAGACGATCTTCTTCAGTTATTGATGGAGTCATCACCGGCATCCACAATGAAAGTTTTGTAAGAATTACTTTGCCAGGATCACCAATGGGTCTCCATAATGCATCGTTGTCGGTTGCTTTTCGTACAAGTACAACTGTATGTTTAGCTCCGAAAATGACTTTTCTGACATTTCTACAGAATCCAAAAATATGTGACAATGGAATTGAACATGAAAACGTTCTTCTGTTACCTTTCAACATTGATCGACGTGCTGCAAATCCTAAGTTAAATTCTGGATTAGCACCATGAACCACCGGCCACACAGCAGCGTCAGCGGTATCGTCGGCATTTCTTGGTCGTCTTATATTATATTGTCTATTGTCAGGGTAGTTAGAAGTATCCTTTACAAACATCATTGATGGACCAGTTGATCTTGAATAATCATCACTATATCTTGCAAGACCAAGTATTGTTGTTGCAACGTCAACGTCCTTCTGAATAGATTCAATATTTTTTCCGTCAATCATGTACGTTGCACTGTCAAATAATGCCATAATACCATTATTAACAAAACCAACCCTAACATCGTCTCCATATGCTACTGGTGCTGCAGGATTAGCAATATTTAAAATTTCACCTTCTACTTCAATAAATGCTTCAGCGGGTAAGAAATATCTACTTGTATCCTGAACCTGTAATTCAATTCGTCCACGCTGATCTGGAATTCGTGCGTCGTAGGAATAATATTGATCATCACGCACAGACTCATCTTTAAGTACTGGTGCGTCCATATCAAATGCGGGATCAGATATACGTTTGAACATCTTTATTATATTTATTATCGTCTAAAATGAAGACCACTTCGGGAAGTGAGACCACTTCCTGCTATCAGACTAGCGGTTATATTTTTTTCTTTTTCTGACATTGGTACATCAGCCAACTCTGCTAGTTTTTGATTAGCAACTTGATTTATTATTTTACTGACATTTACAGGCATTACTTAAGTACTAGGTAATTTTACTGGTTGAGGTTTTCGTCGTATTAATCGTGCTAGTCTATCTTTAATCGCCGAAAATGCTTTACCAGCAAGATTACCAACAGCACCAATACCTTTTTCATGAACAACATCAATAGCTTTCATTCCCAGTTGCTTTGCGATCGGTATTGCTTTTGGGGCTATCCTTCTAAATAGACCCTGAACAACATCCCCTAGTCCATCTCCGTAGGTTGTCTTGTATACTGGTAATCTTGAATTTATTACCCTGACCATAGTTGGTCCACGTTGAGTACTATGTACGATCATTTTATTATAGTAATTATATTTAATTACGTACTTAGTCGCTGTAGTAGTCATCGGCAATTTCATTAATAAGAGACTGATAAACATCAACGTCCATAATACCACCGGTAAATAATCGTCTGCAAATATCGGCCGCTTCATTAATTATTTCTAGGGAATTATTACCAGCTCGTTTTCCTCCAATGAGGATTTCTAGTCGTTCAACATCAGCAAGAACATTATTGGGGCAAGTAATAAGGCCACTTCCTAAACCACTTCCAGTTGCTCCAGAAGAGGTGTCTTCTGACGGTGAAAAATATTCTTCTTCTTTCTCAGTTTCTTCTTTTGGTTTCCGTGATGTTTTTGGTTTCGGTGATACTGGATAATCACGGAGTGGTTGCTCAAATGGTTTTGATTTTTTTTCTAGTTGTTGTTGTTTTTGTTTTTCTCGTCTTTGTTGTATTAATTGTAGTTGTTGTTCTGGCGGTAATTGTATATACGAAATATATTCATCTACTACATAAATAAAATTCATATACTTCGGATCATCATTTCTGGCCTGATCAGTTTTATAGTATATACGAAATATCCATTTGTACCAGGTATCACGACTTACAGGTTTATTAGTATATTCAGGTTTTAAAAACTGTCCTCGATTATTATAGCTTTTCACAGCAATCTCAGCTAATCCTCCTACACCTTTAACCCCTGTAATATTAGCAATAGCATTTTCGGTAAATTTGTTATTTATATCAATTCTTTCTCTCGTTTGTTCTTCTTCTAGTTTTTCTGGTTCTTGTGTACGATCTTTTATATCACCTATTTCACCACGAACTTGTTCAATACCTTCAAGTATTTCTTGCATTGGTTGAGCAGCAGCTATTTCAGCTGGAAGTTCTCGTAGAATCTTTTTTGTTTTCTTAGTTCGCTCTGCTATTTTTCCAGTTGCTTCAGCGGTTTTTTCTAGCGCAGGAAGAAGAGGTTTAGTTGTCTCTGTAATTGGTTTAAATAATTGTTTTGTATCCTCTTCAAATTCAACATAAGATTCCTGACGTTCTTGTAATTGTTGCTTGACAGCATCACGAACAGGTAAATATTTTCTAATTGCTTCTAGTCTTTCTCGTGCTAATCTAGCTGAGTGTGGTTCTCCAATATTCATTATTAAATAATATTTATAATAGATATTTAATTGAATTTGAAATCACTAAAAATACTTAATAAAGCGCGATAACTCTGCTCCTCCTCTGCTAGAGAATTATTTCCCCTTTCTATAGCAGCAGGAAGGGTGAATGACAAAAATTGAGTAACCCGGTAAGTAAACTAAACGCATTAAAGCAAAAGTCAAAAATAAAATAACAAAGGTGAGCTAACCCAAACGATTTATTATTCGTTTTTCAAACTAAAAGATAATAATATAGTTAGAAGGCTCGGTTTATCGTTTTGACCCTTATTTTTTGTTATTTATTATTACTTAACGGTTCAGGCAAAAAGTTGTAGGGTTCACCTTTCCTGCTGCTTGTTGCTATTATATTACACTTGTATTAAAAGAAATATATCTATGGAATTTGTACCGTAATGATCATTTTAGGAGCAGCAATTAATCTGCACGAAACATCTATCTATCTATGTACCTATCTATCTATCTATATATCCATCATTACCATTTCAATATTGCTTCTTTGATCACAGCTGGTGCAACTTCAAAACATAACTGAACTGTACAGCACGTATAAGGATAATAATTCCAGTGTTAAACAGATTTTTCAGGGCGAAATAAAAGAAAAACGTTTAGGACAAGAAAACAGACACACCTCCACGAAACGTCTTCATCGACGATATTCCTCACGATCATGCTAATTTTCATTAGCGAGAACAAAATTACAGAAATCAAACAAACAATCTCCCTGGATCGCATAACGCAATTATCTATCTATCTATCTACCTATGTCTATATTGAAATATAGAACAGAATTCAGCCCTTGAGCGCATATTAGGGTAATAATCCTACAAAGATATCAAGCGTGATGAATAAAACATTCAAGACCTTTGAAAGCTAAATTCTCAGCACTGGATTCTAATGATAGAAGAAGATCCATTTTTGTCATTAACTGTATAATACTATTTTACCTCACACTGACAATGACTGATGTCTCGAACGTGAGAAATTAACGCTGGTGGCGCCTTGAATGATCTTAATTTCCACACAATTATTGCAATAAGGTCTGTAAGAAACCTGGAGTACATCTAACCTCGATTATAGGGTGGGACAATCTGGAAGAGCAATGTAAATAAATAGCATTTATGTATATTTTATTTCAATGTTTCTTCAACATATCGTACATGGGGTAGGGACAAGGAAGCGAACCAGTTTCTTGCACTTGCTTGTTTTATCCTTCTGCAACGTGCTCCGGATACAATATAAGAATTGTGAGAGATGTAGAGCTTTTCCAAAGGCCCAAGCTGAGGAATATTAATGATATGAAAATTATTTTTATGATCTTTATGATTTGGAATTCTTATTCTCAAGGAGAATTTTCATCCCGAACCACAAGTCCAAAAGTAATAAGGAAAGGAATATCACCAAGCATTAACACGTTATAGCAGTTAAGTTTACAAATGTACCACCACTTACAACACATGTACACAAGTGAGCGTGGCACGATCTAACTAATGGTAGAAAGCAAAATTTGCGTAACAACATGTATCCTAGTGAAAGCGTTCAACATTATGTTCCCATAGAGTAGCGTTTAAGGCTCTTACTGAGTCCCTAAGGCTCAGTTGTAAAGGCAAAAAACATTTTGTACTGGAAGCCGTACATCAGTACATTAGTAAGGTTCAATAGTGACCTGAAAATCCTACGATGTTGTTAGTTTGATGGTAGTAACTTTCGTTTTCAGTCCAAATAGCAACATTTTTGACACTTCAATGTCTTAACCTGGCAATAGGGCCCACTTGTTTTGAAAGAATAACTAATTTACTAATTTGGGGCTTCTAATTCGTTGTTTGTAGGAAACATTCAATGCATAGAAAAATGAGACAGGATTAAATATTTCTCATAAATGTGATTGAAAACAAATACATTAAACACAGTTGATGTGTCTGAATGTTAATGAAAGGCCATGCCGTTTTAATAAAGGAAGGCGTAGGAAGCATGATAGAAAACTGGTATGCAATAACAAGGATTGCTCATAGTGTTACATTTATCATGTCCCTCCAATAGAAAATCTAAAATCGTAGCAGACACGAGAACATGAAAGGTTGTTAAAAAAGACTATATCGACATTAAACTGGAAGAACTTGTCAATAAAACTAATATAACACAAGAAATGCAAATACAAGCGTCTTCGATAAAGTTACAGTTTTGCTACCTCTGCCGAAGTGACATTATCTCGTAAAGAACATAAATGTGAAGGATGGTCAAAATAGACGCACGAAGACGCTGGTTAATGTCCATAAATAATTTCTAAAATAAGTTGAAGAATTTAGAGAAAGTGTTTGTATCACTCTATTTAATCTTCTGTTACCTTGAGTGTGTCAGTTTATCTAGCAGTAATATTTGGAATATTCATAGCTTTGATATTGAAAACAAAACTTTCCCAATCAACGAAGCCTTTAGTACGTTAGATAAATGTTTGGCAGAGAACACAGGTCTTGAAGATGTTCATATTTTCAGTAACTGCTCGGAAAGCGACACTGCGTTATCTAGTGATGGAAGTCTCCTCAGGAAAATACTCTGAGTCATAGAGTAGTTAGAAATACAGTACGTATTTTCTAAATATTGAAAACACGAGTCTCTAATTATATAAGATACAAGTTTGATATCAAATATCTTATGACTTCATATCCGACGGGTACTTCAATAAATTGCCTCAGTCTGTTACGTAATCGAGTCAACGAGCTATATTGTATACGTGGCCTTTACAGCTGTCCCTTTGGATTTAGTTATCAATTAAATTACAAATGATCACAAATCGAAACGTATAGAGTATTCTGAATGAATGTGATGTGTCAGCAGCCTTGAAAGTGCTAATTCGAGAATGGTCTTGATATATAAATATGATATGATCCTGAATGTCACTGAATAAATCGCAATAATTCCCAAATGGTTATTTAGTCCTAACGTCAAGAAGAACCTTGTAGTTGCAATGATTACCTTAATTAAAGAAATCTTCAACCTCATTTCCAACACATTCTAAGTTGTAAACAAGGTCAGGTCTCTGAAATAAAAACATGACAAAGATTAAGTGGACCAGGAATTTACAAGAGGAACATTAATGTCCTGTTCTCGATTCCAAGTAACATGTTTGCAAAATTTATCTTAAGGTCTAGTTTAACTCATGGACACAAGTTAGCTTGTAATATGTTGTTAGAACCGTGAAATTGATATATGACATAAGTAGGACTTTAAAGAATTATCTTGATGTCAATAATGATAAATGTTTTCGTTTACAGTGTTAGCACATTTTGCAGAGCGAAATGCGAAATACACATATCATCTACTGACTCCCATCGTACTGAAGTTTCCATGTGCACGCGTTATGGAGAGAGAGATGAGGAAAGGATGGAGGGAGGGTGACAGAAAATGAGAGATGATTTGACAGATCTTTAATTGTTCATCTAAACTTGGCATTAGTATGTACAAAGCCGTCAAATGTTTAGTAGTGACACCTTTCTCACAATGTTCACAATTTCCTTATATAAGTTTTAGTTCTTTTGACATTTTTACTTGTCATTCTAAATAATTTTGCCAAATCTATTTATGTTAGCATGCTATAAATGCGGAAGAAATGTAGGAGGAGAAATCTATCCCATCATTAATGGCACAGTTCTGGAGTTATATACAACCAAATGGAGAATTCCTTAGCTTTAGTAAAAATCACCCATACAATCCATCAAACCATTAGTTGTATATATAAATTTACATTGCCAAGACAACAGTTGTCAGATGTGGTATTTAAATTGTTATAAGCAAAACCAGTGTGCATGTATTTGTATCTGTGTCTGGGAAAGTAAGAGAGAGAGAGAGAGAGAGAGAGAGAGACAGAGACAGAGAGACAGTTTCTTTCCTTAACATGTTTCATCTTACTACTACGCTTTTTGAATACAAAATATAAGATTTGTGAGAGATATACAGCGATTAAAAAGGCCGAGATTGTATATGTTACTGATACATCGTATGAAATATAATAAAACGGTGACGTTATTACTTATGATCTATATGGTTAGGAATTTATACATATGTAGGTGAATTTGCATCCAAACACACCGAATGTGAGAATAACAAACGCTATAACCGAACATTATTACGTACTAGCTTCTACGTTTCTGAACATGCCCCCCCCCCCTCCTCCCAACACGTATATGTAACTTTGGTACTATCTAAGCAAGCAATTAAAGTAAGTATTAAGTGG
>JAECUM010070471.1:0-17252 GCA_016617855.1 Megalonaias nervosa | reverse complement strand
CTTTTGCAACGGCCTCCATGGCCAGCTCGTCCAGGAGGCGCCTGACATACTCCAGGTGCATCTGAAATTCGAGTAATTTGGTTAGTCAGCTATTCATTTTCAATGTTGACTAGTCAACGATGGGTAGCCAGACTGACGATCGCTCCGCTTTATATCCGTGGAGCACGAACGTGAAGGAAAACATCCCCTGACATCAAAACTTACCATCCCATGGAACGCGCGGACCTAAAAGAAACACTTACGTTGACTTTTTTACTTACAATCACAGACATGCACTATCGGACAAGATACAGAAACGAAGTGTGGATATTTACTGACAAAAGAAGTGCTATTTTTTTAACATACAAACACACAAATTTGTTTTGGCAATTGAATTAGTATGTCTTTTTGAGAGTGTTGGGGTAGCCCTGAAAAGGTCTGTTTTTGTTGACTGGGAGTGGTGGCAATCGTTTTACTGTCTAAGATTGCGTCCCCGTCTGGCAGCAGGCTTTCCTACACGATACGGTCTGCTTCTGCGCAAAGAGAAGGAGCACTCCTTGGTGTCCACACGGCAGTCAACAAAGTCTCTGTCTGGTTCCTGCTGCTGCTGTTGCTGCTGCTGCTGCTGCTGTTCTCTCTGCTTCTGAGGTCTATCCTTCTCTGTCCACTCTTCTTGCTCTTTCTTGATTTCCTCTTTGAAGACCTCTTCTACCAGGTCTTGGGCTATTGCTAACATCCTGACATTCTCTATCTCTTCAGGCTTTGGTATCAGGTTTAGCCTGACATGATGTAAATTCACGTAAGCTTGGTTCAGCTTGGCAAGTCTGGAAGGCATCTTCGTAGGTTGAAGAGTCAACAGCGGATGGCCAGACTGGAGACCAACCCGCTTTATATGGTTCAAACGCGGACGCGATAGAAAACATCCCTACTGGGTTTTTTTGTTGAGTCGGAATGCCATGATAGCGAATGTCATGGTAAGGGATAGAAATACAAAGAGCATATATTCACACTTGTTGTTTTTTTAAAACAAATGACAGACACATTTTTTTTTCAAAACACAACATTTTTTATTCAACAAACATTTAACCACTAACAATAATAACAAACAAACAAACTACTTTTGACAAGGTTGACAACGTTGTGAAATCAAGGTAGATTTCCACTGATAGAAGTCATGAGGCCATTGATGTACACTACGTTTCCTAGCTAAAGACAAAAGATAGCCATAACGGTCACAAAACCATCGATCTACTTTCTCATCGTTTCTAGAAGAGTCACGATCAAAGTAAGTTACTAAATGTTCTAAACAATATCCAAGACTGCGTTGATGAAGAAAATACACGCAATATTGTCTACACACCATGGAATCTGTACCTTGCAATTCCAAGTTATTGAATCCTGTCGTCTGGACATTTCTTCTCATAAAGTCAATGATATAGTCTTCCAAAGGGGGTAATCCATACGAATCAAAATATTCCACACAACCCTCCTGAGGGAAGTAGACGGCTACCCAGTGGGTTCCTGGAAGATGACTGTCGTCCGTATTGATGACATAAGCTTGATGGTCTTGAGGTTTGCGGTGAGGTAGTTCATCTTTAGCACACACGACAGGATTCCAAGAAGCAGTGTACGAATTGTTGCTCAGAAGGTAATAAAGTTCCCAGGTATCCATTTTTCTTGGGGTTTTTTTCACAGGTAATGATAAGTCATCAATTCAATTCTGACTTTTTGTTTCAAAATCTCTGTCACGTAACCCTTTCTTTGTTTCGTCTACGCACTTTGGGCTAAGAGAGCTTCGATGCGAAAGATCTCCAGAGTAGTCAATGGAGGGCAAGAATGATCACGCAAGCCTTTATACCACTCATGCAGCACTGCTTCTTCAGAAATAAGACCCCAAGCGTCGTCCAGATACTCGTCCAATTTTCTTCTTGACTCATCATCAGACATTTATCGTGTTGAATTTGACTGGGATGATCGTTTTGACATCCATAACAATATTTCTTGGTCAATTCCGTAATTTTATCCGCCAGGTGTTTGGCACAACAGGACACTAAATGTTGTTCTTGTTCTGACCATCTGGACGTGACCACCTCGTCCTCCTCGTCTTGGTCTTGGGGTTCTGCTTTCACGGTATCCTCCCATTCCATTTGCAAAGATTCTCTACCGTTCAAAGAGGGATAAGAGTCTTTCATTGTTTCTAATAGTCTAGAATGACTTCTCTCAAACTGTTGATTTCTATGGTATTATAGAATTCGGCGTACAGGATGACGTTCACCGTCTCGGTGAGAGCTTCTGCAAACTGAAGTTCCACACGCAGTTGACCGGATTTTATAGGGTGGAAATGTCCCTCGTCGCTGCCTTGGTCTGGAGTGAAATCAAAGGCCCACAAAGTGTAACCTCCTACATAATCTTCGTACGAAATGCCTTGACTGGTGTTGGTTCCAAGTTGTCACGTAGCTTCGTACAGGGACAAGTACGATCTCAAGTAATTCTTCTGGGTAAAGTTAGGCTCGAAGGGGCTGGCACACAAGGTCTTGCCATCGCGACTCACTTTGATCTTGGATACTCTGTAGTGCTTAAACTAGAAAGGATTTTGATCGTGGGCTCCGTTAAGGGATGCATTACCGACGATACCAATGATTAAACATGTGGATAACTGTCCTTGGAACAGATGATCTTCGATCTGAGATCGGCGTCCATCAGCAATGGTGAACGTTTTCACTTCCACGCGTCGTATCGGATACCTGGCGGTCGTTCTGCTCATCGTGTGACTGATGTCGTTTCCCGCTTTAGGTATCACTTCTACGCGACGCACGTAAAGTCTGGCTTCTTGGATGATGGTTTTGTACTAGTAGGCATGAGCCATCAAATGGAAAGCGACACTGCTGAGATTGAGTCTCAGGTGAATATCCACTCCATTGAGCAAATACTTGTCTTGCGACCACATGTCCAAATGCAAACGATCAATCAGTTCTAAACTACAGCCTTGCAGGATTTTCTTTCGACGGTCGTTAAAGCCCACATTGTGAGGATTCTCACCGGCTGTCAGGGCTGTGTCGTTAAACATGTCCTCGCCTGCGGTGTCAGGTTTCCATACCACGCAAGCATCCACATGAGTGTTCTTGGCCTCTTTTCCATACGTCAAGAGATTTTCTAGGTACGCTGGTAAGGGTAAGTATCCATGCTACTGCTGACCAGATTGCTATTCAAGTACAAATCCACTTCGCTGAACAAGGAATGCATGAAATTGTTGATGGGGGCTACCCTATCATCGGCTCCAGGATTGATGTTGTCCAATTTGATCACTTTCAGTTTCAGATACAAGTAACTGCTATTTAGATCGATGTAATCTTTGGGTTGTCCTTTGATTTCAAACTCGATCGGAGCTGAATCCGTCAAAGAGGAGACGGGATGAAATTCGACCCATTGAGATTCTTGCATCGTCATCATGGTGGGTGGCATGGCAAACAGATCCAGTTCCGACTTGGAACAGGCTCAAGACTCTCGGTGAATCATTTTCTTTCTTTCTCTGATTTAATAATCAAAAACGTCTAAGTTTCGGACGGTTTTTCTTTTCTTAGTCTTTCTAGGTCTGAGAGTGTGAAGTCCTCTGAAGGGATGTTTTCGTCGTCTCTTTCTGCCTTGTCGAGGAAGCAGGAATGCCTGACTCGGCAGCGCTCGTGGCATTTATAAGAGTTTCTCGTCGGCCCAAAATGTCTTTGCCCGTTTGAAGCAAGACATTTTTGCCTGCTCTCAATAGAGTTTCTTTGGGATTTTGTTTGTCAATGATGACATTTTGGAGAAATTCTTTGCCTTGCGTCAACGCATCATCTTTCAAGGCGTGCAATCCCTGTGTCACCATCGGTTTCAAAACGGGAGACACCGAACGAAAGGCCGATTTTAGCATATCTCCATAACCATGTCCTCGCTGTCGAGCGACTCCTTGGTACACAGGATACAAGACTGTCAAGGGGTTAGAGTAATCGTTCTCGAAAATTGAGTTTCACTGTGACTTTCCCTATGGTGAATGGAATATTTTGTCCCAGATCTCCTTTTATAGTTATGTTGACAGTGTCGAAATACGACTTAGTGGGGATGTACAAATTCGCGGTGAACATGATAGGTGTTTCCACCTTCCTCGTCAGCGTTCGTGGCAGAATCCACTTTGAAAGGAATGACACGCAGTAACGGTACGGAGGTGTGTCCCACCACGTTGTACTCCACCACATCGGAGTAAACAAAAATCAAATTTAGTCCTTGGTTCACTTCTACAGGCAATCGAAAATGTTTCGCAAAATCCAAGTTGCCAGTAATGGCTGGTATTTCTTTTCTAATCTTGATCAACTTGGGGACTCCACCCAAAATGTCATACAATTCAAGACAAAATGTAATGGCCAATACTTTGTCCTCTGAAAATTTCATCATTACGCGACAAGCTATTTTGTGGTATTCGAGGGTGACGCTTTTTCTGACTTTCTCCAAGGCTTTACCAAACACGGCATTGAACTTATCAGCAATTGCGTTCACCAAATGTTGACCACTAAAATAATAGCCTGGAGAAATGTTCAACCGATAAGTGGTTCGTTTAGTTTTGGGGTCTTGTGTTTTCATAGTCACCTACAGTGGTGCGTTCATCCAAGTTTTGTTGCACTTGCTCGTCATGAACTTCTACCGTAAAAGTGTTTTGATTTTCGACGATGTTGTTGATTTGTGTAGGGTGAATCATTTCCAACAAAGCCACTTCCCAATGGGCTTCGTGATCCAATTGAATGGCCTGAGGTAATTTGGCCGTGTAACAGCATAAGGTGTTATTGGGAAACACCTCCATGGAACTGTCACTGGGTAACGTTAAGTAAAATTGGTTGTTCATAATTCCAGAGTTCTAGTGTCCGAGAGGTCGCTGGAAGTCAGAGGAGTGTCGAAAAGAGGATTGTTATGGTGACTGTTGGATGGGGTCTAACGTTGGACGCAAGACTCCGTTGTTGTTCCCGTTAGAGGAATATTTCAGGGACGGATTGGGAAGAAGGTAACCGATGCAACTGCTGAGTAAAATGGTCCACAATTGTTTGCTTCCTTGTTGAAAACTCAAATTGGCAATGCCAGCACCAATGACACAATACACCACAAAGGATTGGCAGAAAAAGACGCTTTGCGTTTTAGGCACACGTTATCCACACAACACCCACAAGGGCTGATTTTGCAGATTTTGCACAGAAGAACTGGGTGAAGGAGTTGTCACCGCTGTAGTGGTTGAGGCTGTGTTGAAATGCATGATGGTCACTTCTTTTTATAGTCGATGATTTGCGAAGCGTCGATCAAAGAGTCAAAACTGGAAGGATATCCTTTCCAACGTGTTTTGACTTCTTTGACACGTCGTTTTCCCACTTTACGAGTTCTTCGATCGAGAATGCTTCCGATTTCGTACACGTCGTCTTCTTTTTTGGTCACGCGTTGTAACTCGGGCAAGTAAAAAGTTCCTTTTAACACTTCCCCGTTCATGTCTTCCAATTTATAGACGGGAGGATGACGGCCACGCACTCGTTAAGAGACACGAAACAATTCGGTGGTCCAGTTGGGTAAGTAACCTTTGTCGAAAGTGCGTTTGCTTTTGCCAATGTGCACAAAATCTCCTACCTTCAACACTCACCATTTCTTGGGGACAGTCACCATCGGGGACGTACCAAACAGGTGCTCGAAGACGATCACTTCGTTGTTGGAGTCACTTCTTGGGGGGGGGGGAGGCACGTCCGATGCTCCGATGGTAAGATTGGTTGTACGATTAGACTAGGTGTAGCAAGACGTCGATGTACTTGAGAGTGTGTTGATGCGTAAAATATTTCCACATGCCTTCTTTCAAGGTGCGTTGAAAACGTTCCACGATACTGGCTTTGGTTTCGGGATTCTCGGTGGTGATAAAATGAATGTCACGTTTCTTCCATTCTTTTTGGAAAGCTTCGTTCAGAAATTCGGTGCCATTGTCGGTTTGCCATCGTAGAGGGTGACGACCGCTTTGTTTCAACACCAGTTTGAGGGCTCGCACTAACTCACTGCTCGATTTGGAAGTCAATGGTACGACCCAAGCAAATTTGGAAAAGACGTCGATGCCACAAAACAAATATTTGTAACCACGATTGTAGGTGACCAAATGAGAGACATCGGCTAAATCAGCTTGCTATTGATGATCGATACCCTCCACACGGGTGCGACGTCTGGAAACTTTTCGTCGAATGGGTTTGTGTAAGGTGTACGTGGCTTGTTCTTGTAACCATCGTTGCACTTGAGGTAAACGGAAACTTTTCAGTCGCGTTTTGGCAGCACGATACAATTTCTGAACTCCTCCGTAACCTGAAGGATGGGCTGGATCGTAGTAAATGCTGGCTAACACCTTGTCCATTTTTTAATAAGTGATCCACTCTTCGCTGATGCTACTCTGAATGGGGCGAGGGGGTGGTTTAGAAACGGCTTTTCGTGTCCGATGTGCCTCGGGAGTAGAAGTCGAAGGTACTTTTGGTGGTAATGGTGGTGGTGGTGGTAATGGTGGTGGTAATGGGATGGCTTTGGTCTTCTTTTCTTTTTCACTTCTGGTTTCCCTTCTTTCTTTTTGACTTCTGTCGAAGGAGGATTGGACATCATCTTTTTAACCCAAGCTTTAAGTTCTTCTCGCTGGGGTGTACGGGAAGGGGTCAACAAGGACGCTGCAGTCTTACTAGAGATGGGAGCTGCTGATGGTGTTTGAAAGACTTCTCGTACCTCTTCTTCCTCAGGCATCCGTGGGGCAGCATCTGTCTTGACCACTGGGGGTGGGGGTGTTGGTAATGGAGTTTTTATCAGAGCCTTAAAATCTTTCAGAGTGGGTAGAGCTGTATTGTCTAAAGCTTTCTGGTGAAAGAGTTGCAATCGTTGCAACAGTTGACCCTACCGTTGCGATTTTTCCGTTTCTGAAAAATCGCTGCGATCCATCAATGATTGCAATTCGTGTTGTAACTTGGACATCTCGGTAAAATGAGGATTGGGAGGTAAATGTGGGGTCCGTTGTTCTTGCCAACGATGGTATTCCATCCATCGTTTGTAAGGTACTAAAGTCAATGTGCGTCCTTCTATTGGATTTCAATGGTCAGGTATGAGATCTTTTGATTTCAGAGGTCCCTTTTATCTTCTTGACCTTTTATCTTCATCCCAGGATTCTTCCCATTGTTCCCAATATTCCTTTTCGCAAGGGTCTTTCTATTGTTCTCAGCAACAGCCCTAACAGGGGTAAAATTCCTCCGCGTTGCACCAGCATCTTTTTCTTTTGACGAATGGGTATTTTCTTTTGGACCATTACCGAAGAACGTGTCAATGTTTGGCTAAGCATTCTTTCTGATGTTTAGACAAAGGCATCGTGCCTTTCAAGGCATTCAGACAACATTCGCTCACGGTATCGATGACATCTTTGGAGGCAGTTTGAATGAGTTTTCTTTCGCATGGGTGGAGGAGCTTTGGACAGGACGGACAACATGTCCCAATGTTTGGCTAAACGAGGAGGCAGTCCTTTTCTTTTTCCTTTTCCTTTTTGGACAGAAGAACGACGATGGTGACGGTGTACACGTCTTTGAGGTGACATCTTTGGGAGTTCAGGAACACAAAAACACTGAACCTACCGTTTATTGCAGGTCTTTTTTATACTGGATTGCGTCGCCACTGATTGTCGCCTCGTCGTCTCATTTTCATAGCAGGCATCACATGTTGTGGAGGGGTTCGCAACGGACTCAATTGGGATAGTTCTTGCTTGAACAAATCCAGTAAACTCTTTAATACACCCGATCTCTCTTGGACTTTGATTTTGGGGGCAGGTACTTTGTGAGCAGCGGCCACTGCCGCTAAAGAGGAAGAGATGTCACCACTGGAGGAGACGTTCTTGCAGACACGGGTTTCCAACGTTTCATCAAATTAGGAAAGACACCTGTCAAATCTGGTTTGGCTGGCATCACCAGCAACGGAGAAGTGGAAGATGTTGAGGTTACTGGAGATGCGGTCACCGTTGTTGCGGCAGGTCGTGGTTTGCGAATGTAAGGTTGTGTCCTGGCGGCAGTGCCTCTCTAGCGGGTAGAAGCTGTTTTCTGTGGGCTTTTCTATTTCTGAGGCTGTGACCTGGTCTTGACACTACTGCTCTTTTCCTTTCTCTTCTGGGTACGTTTGGGCGTGGCTGTTCTCTTGGGGACGACTTTGGGAGCATTAGGATCCCATTTTAAGATGAAACGAATGATGACACCTCCTAGAGAACCGCTACCTCCAGGTTTCAAAATGATTTGCTTTTTGGTTTGAGTGTCAATGTGAGGATCGGCCAGTTGCATGAAGGCTACTTTGTTTCTCTCAAAAAAGTTTTTGGTTTGATGTGGAATGTGAATGATGCCTTGCAGTAATTGACGTGCTGCCACCGTAAACCATCGTAAAACTTCTTTGAAACTGGCTTCCTAGACACGAGCACGTATTTGTGGATTGTTTCGCGACTGCTGCCGTACAAGGCTCGAATCAATTTGATGGGAAGATGAGACTGAAGGGACGTCATGTTGACGCTGTGTGAGACAGACCCAAAGTAACCGAGTTTTATAGACGTTTTTGGTTGCTGTTGTTGTTGTTGTTAAGTCGACGACGGGGATGTGTACACGACAGGCCTCCGTCTTGGCACCAGTGGTGAAACAGATGGGTAGGAAATCGCAAATAATCGGGGGGGGGGGTTAAATCCACAAGTAAATAAGCGTGTGGAGCTTGAGTGGCATCCTCGTACGCATGAGTCAGCCAAGGAGTTCCTAACTGTTTGGTTAAGACTTGCACTTGCGATTTATCTCTAGAACTTTAAAACAACACCACGTAATGAGCATTTAGATTAATGGTACGATAGGCTTTATTTTGTTGAAACAAATTTTGGGTAATGTAAATCACACTGGCATTACGATGATGCCCTTTGCGCGTAAACCACGGTTTAATTTCTTCTTCGTCTTCTCCTAACATGTCGAAGATGGAATCGCCTTGACGTTCTCGCAGAAGGCTGTACACCGATTGCCACTCTTTGTAACACCACACGCTTAGCTGAGGGGAACGATCGATCAAATGATGTTTATGTTCGATCAAATGTTTGACAAATTCTGTTTTGCCTGAACCGCTAGGTCCAGCAATGAGCATGTTAAAGGGATGGCGAAGATACAAGGCCACGCAACTAGTCCGATCTACGTTTTCGGCAATGACTTTGACAGTGGAGGAAGAGGGAGCAGAGACAGCAGAGGTAGTCATAGTTGTGTAGGGAATGTCACTTTTGACACGAAGACAGAAAAGACAAGAGTTTTTATACTTTTTCAGGACACGTTTATTGCCATCTTTAAAAGTGAACAACACGAAAGATAAAAATACATAAAAGCCAAATGGTTAAGTACATGAATAAAAGAGACATCAAAACGATCATAGTGGAATATAAACAAGTCTCTGTACAACACTTTTGCTGATCAAGATGTGGCATCGCAGGGACAGTGTGTAATGTTCTTAGAGTCTCTACACTCCTTGGCACAGTCACAAAGGGGTCCTCCTGGAATGGTCTTTTGGGGATGTCGATAACGGTCCTGTCCTAAAGAGAGTGGTTTTCCTCGGTCACGGGTTCTTCTTCTGGAACTGTCACTAACGCAGGTTTAAAAGTTACTTTTTTCACTGAACGTTTTAATTTTTTAGGATCACAAATCTTGGGCATAGTGTACCTCTTCTTTTGTCCAAGCTTCAAAACCCCAACTTTTCCAGTCATGTACATCTTTCCAATGAGAGTGTAAGTCACAAGCTACACACACATCGTCGTACACATCTTCAGTACCTGAAAGTTGACGAATCTTGTTTTCCTGTTGAGGTCGTCGAGAAGTATCGAGATGAAAGCGCAAAGCTTTGAACAGAATGAGTTTTTCGTGTACATTTAAAGGGACCACTTTCATGTTTTGGTTGTTATGTACTGCTCGTAAAGAGTCCACAATGAATCGGCCGGTAAACGAAATCCCAGAAAGCAAGTCACTAAGACACACACCACACGTTGACCCCAATTCAATAGACACAGTTCTCGTAAAATGCGATCGTAATCCTCCACTGTTTGAATATTGTCATTGATCTTCTTCCACGGAATCTGTTGTATCGTGAATGATAAAGGTCGTGGCATGATAGTCCGTTTTTATACCCTCTTTAGTGTAAGGTAATAAGTGTACTTTTTGAACAGAATCGGTTTTATTTTAGTACCGTACCAAAAATGTCTAGTCACTAACTCACACACCACACGTCGCACAGAAGTTTCCTTTTGAACTAAGTTTACGTTGTGTAAAAGATTTTGGTAATCCTCTAACTCGTCTTTTGGAATTCGGTGTATTAGAATCACCTTGTAAGTAGAATGAGTGGCATCCAAAACTTTATGAATTTCACGTGATTCATCAATGTCTGACCACTGGAACACTTTCATCAGAATCATTCCTCTTATAGCATTTAGGTACCAGTGGTTTAAACACCGGTGACGTAACGGATGCAATTGTTCTTTGCGTTTCACTTGTATTTTGACCAACTCTCGGTAAATGCGTTCTCTCAACTCCACAGGCAAACGACCAATGTTCTCTTGTAAAGTACTGATGACGATGTCAATTACTCCTAGAGCAAAAGTGATGGACAAAGTGAGTAATTTCTGACCACTGCCATTCAGGGTAACGGTCAAGAATGCTAATAAAATCATCTGATGTAAATGGTCGTCTAAAGTGGAATAATAGGAAGAACAATGTCTTGATCCAGAGAAATCTGACTTGTTTGTTGACTTTTGTCAATTTCCTCTTGTGAATATCTCGACACAAAAGTTCTACAGTCACAAATTGAGATTTTGCTCTGGCAAGTCCCAACCAAATTTCCTTGTAGATCTTCTCTTGCAGTTCGTTTGGTAATCTTTGAAGATTATTTATTAAATGGTGTTTAAATACTTGTCTAGGTGTTGTCCAACGTTTGACTCCTAGCCAAGCTGGCTTCTTAAACATGGTATGCCACATCAATGACTAGGTCCCACTAAAGGTAGGTAGTGACAACCCGGAGACAGTGTGGAGACCATCGAGCATGTTCCAGGTAAGAGGAATCTTTCTGTTCCCACTCGTGAAGTGACACACCGCAAGTGAAGCACTTGACTTTATCCCTTTTGCCCAAGTAGATAAATCCGGCTCTGGCTAATTCTTCAGGGGTTGGTTCTCCCAGATATTTTGGCCATTTTCCTCGGAAGGTTGGAAATCGACTTTCAAAGTCACAGTATTCAGGCAATCGCACAGGGAACAAATATTCGTCTTTCACAGGTTAATGAGGGTACGGTGAAATCCGCTGGAGTGTGCTCAGTTTTGGATGACATCTGTAGGGTGGTAGTTGCATGGTTTTATAAAGATGACATCCACCATGAAAACCAGTAAAGTGAAAAGGCGTACGATGACGAGTGGCATCGCTTTCGCATCCGTCAGGTTTGACACGCTCAGCAACACTTTCCATGGTAGGTACAGTCGTAGCAAAATTCCCATGATGTGGTACTGAATCGCTGAGGTCACAGCGTACGGCATCCCTGCAACCGCAAGGCACAGCATCGCATGCCACTTGAGCATCATCGATCTTGAATTGTGCCTTTCTGAACTTCATTTGTGCTTCTCTGAAATCATTCATCTTTCTGCTCGGTCTTGGAAGTGACAATGAACTATCGGTCTTGGACGTTGTCCCTTTTATATGCTGACCAATATCGGCGTGACCGTACGGTAAAGTGAAGTAATTGGGAAGCCGTACTCGTTTCTGGTACACGATTTGATAGATTTTTTCCAAGGGACGACTGGCGATTTGGTGTGTGGGTAAACGTACAATCTTGTGAGGTTTGTGGGTGGTCACTTTAAAATTTCCATCCTGTCCAGACTGCAAGACTTCTCTCAAGACGCCAAAGTTCACCATTCGACTGGTACGATAATTGAGAGTCAATCCTTTCACTTTACACTCCGTGTGCACTTCTCATTGTAGGTCTCGGTATTCGTAGCCGTAATTTTTGGGACCGCCACTTGCAAAACTTAGAATCTTGTCGTTGGGATGCTCGTCCGTCCAGGCTCCTAAACGGTTTCCTTTGATTTTAGAGTGCTGTTGACCCAGATGATCAATGTAGATGCAACTGTCCGTGTCAAAATACAGCACACGATCTCCAAACAGTTCAAAAGCTTCGTACAGTTTTAAGCGATCATGGGCTGTCACGTAGGCTGCAATGATGACATTTCCAAATTCGTCGGCTTCTACAAAGTCCAGTTCTTCTTCGTAATTGACTAAGATCAAGTCGTTACGAACGACGTCCACGTGTTTCATGTATTCGGTTTTGTCGTGAATCATCTGGAAGTAGCGGGAAGGTTCTGTCAAATACTCCGTCTTGGATAAACACGGTCGTTGTGCCATTTTGCCCCACAAACAATTTAACATCACTCTGGCAAACGATCGCCTTCCTTCGTTTTTCTCCTCATGGTCTAAAGTGATCCCAGTATTTCTCGTTGAATTTCTTTTGGCCTTCCGGAGTGTGGCACCAGGAAGGATAGCCGCTGGCTTCTTGTTTCAGTTTTAAAAAGGCATTCACGTAGTCTGTGAAAATGTCTTTTTGAGTCACGTCGCCCTTGTGGTACTTTTCTGTCTTGGGAAAGTGGTAAATTTCGCAAGCTTCTAACAGTTGGTATCTCAGGTCCAGAGCTTTGAAAAATTCCACACTGAACCACGTTCCCGTCAAGGCGCGTTCTTCCCGGGTGTGCTGACAAGGTCGGTCTTGGTTGCACGTTTCGGCACAAGTACGGCACAAGGGAAACGTCAGTTTTCCTTGGCAATGATGTGGTAAAACGGGATGGTACAAGTTCGTGGGAGGCAAGACTTTGCACCTGATCAGTCCTTCGAATTGTCGAATATTTTCCACGTCGATGTGTTCCGTCAGCAATTGTGGGTACCCTGCGGAAAAGTGACAATATTTGCACACGTACGGATACAGTGAACACACGTCCAGGTATCTGATTTCTTCTCCTTTCTCCTCGTCCGCTGACAAGTGGCCTGGTACAAGTCTTCCATGGTCCGTTGTAAAAACTGATTTTTAGTGTCACGTTGAGGGTAACAGATGGGACATCCGTGAAATAAGCAACCGTTAAACGCGTACACGATCTGGGGGTTTTCTTAGTCCCAGCCATCCACCGAATACTTTCCAATGCTCTTTTCGCCTCCTCCGTTGCGTGCGTGTTGGATCCATTTGTCTTCCTTGTTGCACAAGTAATGTAGCCAGCGTAGGGCGTAGGGCTTTGACCGAGTATTGGCGTTTGACAAAGTTCGTCGTTTGAGGACTTATGACAGCCAAGGCTTTTTCTGGCATGAATTGTTGGCGGTACACTAAGGAACACGCTTTGGCAATGGTGCAGGCTTCTAAAGAATCGATCCCTCCGTGCTCCATGAACAGTTCTCGAAATTTTCCACTGCAACGCCGTAAAATGTCCTCGACAGAACGACAATATTTTAACATTTCTTCCTGAAAGCTGAAAGGGTCCGTGGCTTGAGTCTGGTACCATGCGTAGAAAGCTTCTCGTTGTTCGGTACGCATGTTGTCGGGTTCGAAGTAGTGAGCCTCAGGCAAATGGGGTAGAATGGCGTGTTGATTGGCTTCGGTATTGAAAAAGTGTGGAAAATAGCCTTTGGCCATTTCTGTCGTTCCAAACGTTTTAGGCAATGACTCAAAGGCATGGCCAAGTAACTCATCGAATCTTTAAACTGCACTTGTCCCACTTGCATGGAAATTATTTTGGATTCGTTCAAAGTCACTTTAGGACGTTCGGTACTTTGTTCCGTATAGCACCTCAAAAGAAACTGTCCATCGTATCCCGAGAAATTGTGAGCCATCACCATGGCATAGCGATGACAATCTCCGTAATGTTCGATGTCTTATTGGCTCCACGTCTCGTCGAATGTATTTTCCGTCTTTGAAATTTTTGCCTCGAAACACCAGAGGTCCGCGCACTTCTTGAGGGTGTACTTTCAAGGTGTAGCGTGGAGCCAAGACGTCTTGCAACTTTTGCGTTTCAGGAATTCCGCAGGGTGTGTCTTTGGACACGCCACCTTGTTGTAACAGGAGTTCTGCTTCTCTTCGTTGTTTGGCTCGGTCCAATTTTTTAATTGTTCGCCAAGCTCTTTTCCATTCTACCGTGTCATTCTTGTCGGCATACGTTTGTCCCACCACGATGGCTTGGGCTAAACACATCTGGTCTTGAGGATTGTTAATTTGGACGAGACTCTTTTTGGTACTGCGAAGATTGTCTACCAATAACACCTTTTTTGCGCTGTCTGGCCCCTTGGGGAAGAGACACGTGGGTCGCTTTTCCGTCGGTGATGTGAAACTTGTTGGATTGCTGTACGTGTTGAATCTCGTCGATGACTTTGGAATTTGTCAATTCTGCTGGGCTGCTAAACTCGATCCAAACGGGGGATTTCAAACTGTCGTGATGAATGGAAAGTCTCAAGCGATCGTCTTCTTTGGCCTCACATTGCTGTTTCATTGTGGTTAACAAAGAATCCCACACATCGGTGATGAACCCTTCTGCTTTCTCCAACGGTACATCGGACTTGAAATCTTTAAACTTCACTGTGTACGTGTAGGTCGTGGTTCTAAATTTTCTAGAGGAGCGTTTTTCCGTCTCTCGAATGTGGTAGTGCTTTTCGGGGTTTACTAGTGGTAATGGCGGACTTTGGTTTGGTGTAGACTCTCTTGGTCTGGATTCCGGTTCACTCATCTCATCTTCAAAATCGCTGGCATGAATTTGAGCCAAGACTTCAGCTACTGTGCGAGGTGATAAATCACGTTTCTGCCTCTTACTTTCTTCTCCTTTCTTCGCAAAATGATGTGATCGTTTCATCTTGACTGCAAAAAGTCAAATGACTACATCTGAAACGCCATGGACCCCTATATATCCATGTTTAGGTCAGTATATATATAAAGGGCTTAGTGCCTTCCTTCTCAGTATTCATTTCACTCTTAAGCTGACCAGCACGATGGAAGAACCCACACAGATCGAACTTCTGATCAGGGTTATGCGAGGTGTCATTCGAAAGTTTTCTTCAGACAAGCCGATGGATTACTCCCCCTCCTTTCGAGATAAAAGTCAAGATACTTGCTATATCTGTCATACGAAAGTTCATTGGGCTACAGAATGTCCTGACCGTCAAAAAAAGCATGACCAGTGTCAAAAGAGACAAAAGTAAGGATACCTGTTATCATTGTCAACAGAAAGGACATTGGTCTTCAGACTGCCTTAAGAAATAACAGGAGAAGAAGGAAGAGGTGCCCTCAACAAAAGAAGAACCCCGACACGTTCAGAAAGAGAACAGGGGGGAAAAAAGAAGACGAGAAAAAAGTGAGAAAGAAGAGGAGGATAAAGCTGTGAAAGTGAAGAAATTCAAAAACCAGAGAGAGTGAACACAAAAAGATACAGAAGAAGTCTATGTACTTTTAAAAAAGTGTTGTGTTATGTTGTGAATTGGATTGTAAAATTTGTACCAGAAAAGACCAGACTGAAAAACGTAAGTGTCTCATGGTTTTGACTGTTTAGAATAATAAGGACCTACGCTCATGCACTCACACACGTACATCATGGGCAAAAAGGGAATTTTGAGTTTTAATTGATTTTGGAAAATGAATATTAACTCTTTTTGAAAGAAGTGGGTGGCCCTGAAAAGGGCCTTTGGGTGTTGTTTTTGTTTTTCAAAAACAAACTCAGGAACGATAAGCAATCAGCTTTAACTGCCTTAAGCCTTTGCCACGGCCAAGGCCTACTTCTGGACTTGCTCCTGTCGATGATTTGGTAGAAATCACTAGGGGTGGTATCTCAGGCGTAGTAACCGGATTGGGCTGTTTGGCTCGGGAAGGTCTTTTTCTCTTGGGTTGTAATAAAGAAATCTGATAAATTTGTTTCAGACTCCTTATCTCTGCCAAAATGTCTAAGGGTATCGTTACCGTTTGAAGTTCACTGTTCTCCTTCTCTCCTAGACTTTGTTTCTTCTCTGCTTCTTCTTCCTCCTGTCGTTTCCTTCTTGCCTCTTCTTCTTCTCGCTGTTGCTGTTGAAGGAGAAAAGCTTGTTCTGCTTCTTTCTGCTGTTGTAAAAATTTCTCCAATTCTTCTTTCTGTGTCTATTTAAAATCCTCAACGTGTGGTAAAGAAGGAGAAGGTGGCGAAGGTGCTGGTACCGGAATAAATTCTTGCGTAAAGAGAAAATCTACTAAGTCCCAATTAAAATCGACCTCTTCTGGAAGTAGATCTGTATTGACTTTGGTAGCCTCTGCTATGCCATTGCTTCTCGTCACTACGGCCGGTGCACCCCAATTCATCGTCTTCTTAATTTCCGTCATGTTTCACAAAACAATGAAGCATCGATTCACTGTGCACAGACGCTAGCGCACCAATATAGGGAATGTGACGTCACAGGTAGCTCTCTTCGAATTGGAAAAGAGACTCCGCGCAGTGGCTGAACTTTTTAACTCGTGTTGGGATTGGTGAACAATCTCAATCCGTTTCGATCCTCTCTTCCACTATAAACAACCGCAGCTCACTTCTTTCCCTTCACCTGTTCTCGTCACAAGATGTGGACAAACGTTGAATCCTCTACTCTCGTATCGTCGATGCTGTTCCGTACGAACTTACCCATGTGTGTTAAATCATCATGGACCATTATCCGGATACCAAGACGACTGTTTGGAAACGAAGGATCTATGTGGAGAGACAAGGTTGTCCGAAGCGAGTCCTCATCTACGGACCAGAGGTAAGACAAAGTTTGAGAAAGAGAAGAAGACCAGTGAGATGTCCTCTATGTTAACGAAATGGTGTTCACACAAAAATCCAAAGGCCTTTTTCAGGGCCACTTTCATATGCCTCGAAAAGATATTTATTGTTTCTTGCCTAAAAAATTTTTAGTCGATTGTATATTTTATGTTTAACTCCAAAAACATTATTCTCTTACCTAAAATTTTTTAGTCGATTGTATATTTTAGGTTTCATAGATTGATATTCATCAATCTATCATTGTGTTATATATATCTATGTCTCTCTTGTATTTGTCCCTACCTAGAATGTATTCATTCAGCCACTTGCCACATTGTTGCCAATCTCCAGTACCGAAACGTCATCCCACCTATTCCATTCCTATTGTCGCTATAAAAAAAATTCCCATTGTCTCCATACAAGCCCAGGGTTTTGATTTTGTCGCAATAAATCTTG
>JAECUM010070469.1:0-10893 GCA_016617855.1 Megalonaias nervosa | reverse complement strand
ATATATATATATATATATATATATATATATATATATATATATATATATATATATAACGCATCTTTCTTATATTATTCTATCAGCTTGTCCTCATTTAATTTCAATATTGATATTGACTAAGCTAAAATCATTTGAAAGAGATAATATTTTTCAGATGACTTTAACAGAATAGTGCTGAAAAGGGTTTCGTCTCAGAATTCAGAGCGTGAGAACGACTCGGGATATATCAACGCCAGTCATATAAAGGTATATGATACAAGTGGAGATATTAAATAATAATATTAAATAATAATAATAATAATAATAATAATAATAATAATAATGCTAATTTAATTTAATTTTCATAAACAGTAGTAGATGATAGTGATGATGATCACGATGATCATGTTAAAAAAGCAAAATGGTACCTTTAGGGAGTTAGTTTAATCACGATCGTTGTTTTTGAGTAAAAGACAACACCGAATTAAGCTTGACATGATAATCTTAGAAATTAAAAGGAAGTTATGTTTAGTCAAGGGTTCATTTTTTTTATCAAAGGTAAATGCCCTGAAAGGTACCATGACAACATTGTTTTAAAAATTTTTCGCGGTAAAAACACGTGAAGGAACTTTAATTTTGCTGCCGCTTTGGATGATGTTGACTTGTTGAAAGTCCGATTCAAAAAGGTTATCTATGAAAACCATTTCAACACAGTATAAGTACTTTCTTCTATGATGTAACACATGTACACTTTATAATGATGTAGCTTTAATACTGGCATCCAGTCGAATGAAGGCATAAAAAGTATGTTGGAAAAACAGTGATTTTAAATTAAAAAATGCTGTAAGTATTGTATCGGAAATAAAGATCGCGAGGAAACGTAGATATTTGCTTAATATGCTACTTTTTCCCCAGGGTTTTAAGGTCAGCAAGTGCTACATTGCTGCACAAGGTATGTGCACATTCCAATAAAAGAGTTGAGGGATCAATGATAAATAATTGTAATTATAAGTAGTCTATGCTAAGACGTACCATAACTGAACAAAAGGAGAGTATTTCGAAATATGCTTATGTTGTGATGAATACCTTTCGGATATTTTTTATGGATAAGTTAATACCTGTTAATTTCTAACACAGGTCCAATAAATCAAACTGTGAACGACTTCTGGTGGATGTTATGGCAAGAAGAAACCGAATGCATAGTCATGTTGACAAGTTTTAGTGAAATCGGAATGGTTGGTCTAACTTTAGTCAAATTAAATATTGGCAGAGAATATTTGTTTTCAGCTCTTATATGTCTGAGGGATTTGCATGGTAAATAACATTTAAACCGTGGAGAGCAAGTTTTAAGAGTATATGGCTCCAGGACGTCTACCTTATGACGAATATACATATGGGAATTTTGACGCCGAAATGTCTATCGATTTATACAAGTTTTTGATTGATAAATTGACTCCTTCGATGGTTTTGTATCAAGTTTGTTCTTAAAATTTTAGGAGAACAAGCCACATTCAAATCAGCAATTTCTCGGATAGGTGATAAGGAAAAACGCTGCGATGGTCATATTAGCTGGAATCTGAGACACTAAATCTGGAGTTACTTGTATCGCGTACTGGAATAAAAGACACACGCTATTAAACAAGGAGAGCTCAGCAATAACGATACTAGTCAGACAACTTTGTCACCAACGGAATATAATAATGGATCTCCTTAACTGATATTTAGGATAAAAATAATATTTTTCATGCTGGTACCTAGCATGATCAATATAAATGCTATTAAATCTGTAAAAGTTTTATAATGTTTTGAATGTTTAATATCATCTTGCTGAGATCAATAACAACAACCAGCTGGAGTATATTAACTACATAAACCATAATCAGATAATACAGGTGGAGCATAAATTAATAATGGAAGATCAGTGTTTTGTCATAAATTATTTATCTATACCTTTAATAATACTGTATGTTTTTTTGTGTACTCTGATTTCGAAACAATAAAGTCGCAACGTGGGGTCAGATGTATTTCGTTGTTGTAAAGATTCGTTTTAGATCCTATTCTGAATTAAATGATGAGGAACCGTCTGTTTTGAAAACAAATTACTAACCAGTGCTATACATATTTAATCTATATTGTGTCTTGACCTTTGTCCATGATTGAATAGAGAGTGCGCCTGACCTTTGTCATGCTTGTAACATATAAATATGTTCTTTTATATTCATATTTAAGTTAAAGGTCTCACGTTCCTTTATACAAACTTAGAATATTCTGGAAGCGAACCTCTCACCCAAGTCATATACATTCTATTGCCTTAAGTGTGTAAATAATGTCTTAGTAAAATTTTGAATTCCTCTCTTAAGATCAGTATGTTAAATCATTTACTGTTCTGTTCATATATAATATGATAATAATCATTTATTTAAATTATTCATTGGAATTGGAAACTGCTCATTGACTTTTTTTTTTAGACTAAAACATTGTTTGGAACAATTGTCAATTCATTCAAAGACATTTTGGATTATATCTTTGTGACACATCAAAACTGTTGGTACATCAACCTATTCATGACTATTGTACATCTCTACATTCATCATTATTGTTTTAGGAAAAGTGTATCCAGTACTGGCCTGATGAAGATGAATATGTGTACGGAGAAGTGACTGTTAAAATTCTACGAAATGAATATTTTCACGACTTTACCAAAGAGGCTTGCACATAACTGTGGTAAATACTGTGCATGTGTCCTGATGAAGTAACAAAATACAGCGGTGTTAAATACTATACAAAAGAGTATTTTGTCTTGAGGGAAATGCATTAAATCTGACTTTTATAAACATGAGTTCTACAAAGAGGAATAAAATTTTCATGGAACATTAAGCCTCGATTTTATAGCGTTTAATGTTAATAAAGGAGACAAATAACAAGTAAACAAGCTGATACTTCGTTAGCATTCAGCTGTAAAGACGAAAGTGTGTTTATTTATTTACCATAAAGTTATACCTTGCATGCCTGGATTTTGTTTTGTGCACATACTAATCTTTTACATTTTGTCGAACATTTATATTTTTCTCGCATATGATACGAACTCGGATAAGCTGTGTAAAATGGATTCAGAAATATAATAGTTAGAATTTTAGATAATACTTTTTCAGCTTCTCGAAGAGCTTATTGAACATCTTGTTGGTAAAACTATCAAATAACTATGTTACGATGGCAAAACATAGTATGAGATGTACCAAGTTTTGTCACATATTTGTGTTGTATTTGGTTCCTCGGTAATAAAAAATACGGTACCTTGTTCATAAATTACTTATATTAATGCACCTACCGCAATTGTTTGTAAAGTACACTCAGGTCGTTCCATTTAAACTAGGCACTAAAAGGAAAAAGATTCGGAAACGGAATAGTCATAATATAAGTATAAACGCTGATAAATATGCTTGAGAACTTGCCATTGGCTAAAAACCCCACTTCTCAGTGAGAAACTTGAAGAAGACTTGAAAATAGTTAATTAATTTTATTGTGAACTGAAGCAAGCTATAGAGCTTAAATGGAAAACATGGATTTTTAACAAAATGTATCAAATTGGAGAAATATAGCTGAATGAATTCAATGTTGTAGACATTTTTTAGTTGCACAACTTCAGCTATGTACAAAGGAAATTGCAAGACAAGAAAACCAATAAATGGCACACCAGGACCATTAATTCAGTTCCTTTATCTTAGGGTGCGAAATCAAGGAACGTTACACAGTTTCATTACAAAGCCTGGCCAGATAAAGATGTTCCGGACACGGTCTGGTCACTTGTGGAGTTCTGGAAAGCTGTCTGAAAACACGATACATATGACAAGGGTCCAATAGTTGTGCACTGCAGGTTCGCCTTGAAATAATAATGTTTGAAATTATTGAATTCGAATTAAACCAAGGTGAATAAAGATTGAGTGGTGCTAGCTATTTGAATGTTTCAAAAGGGGAGAAAGCATAAAACTATACTTGTTCTATATATAGGTGTACTTAAATATTTTCATAAAAGCACTATTTTGTTTTATTTCATGAATGATACTGTATTTGCAAACATACATGATTATAATAAACAATTTTGCACATCGCAACGTCAATTTTAACATCGTAGAAAGCTTTTATATACATAAATGGGGCCACATCAGGGAAATAAATTGATAACTTTCTGAAAAGCCTCCGTACTGAAAGAATCAATAGCATACCGGAAACAAAAATTGCAAATAGCGTTATAAATGAAACAGATTTCGTAATTACAGACTGGTGTTTCCATGAAAACATAAAAGATTTAATTGATACAATTAAATAAAACTAGAAAATCCATTTTCAGTACTGGCGTCGGAAGAACAAGGACATTCATTGCGTTGGATATCATCTACGACGAGGCATGTGAAAGAGGAGAAGTGGCCATCATGAGGTGTATCGAGAATTTACGAGAACCGAGAGCGAACATGGTCCAAACGGCGGTAATATTGATGTTTTGTTGCACTTTTGTTCGTTCTGTAGTAGTAAACGATTTAACACTTTCAATAATATAATAGATTTTTATCTGATAGACAAATGTAGAATTGTTTTCTCAGGTCAGATTAACTGCATTATGAGACCTATGACTGCAGAGTTTAAAGCCAAATAGATATAATTTTTTGACTTAAGTAAATGAATATGTATAGACATGGACAGGATTAATTTAAATCGAAACATTTTTGGAACAAAGCGGTTTGCCAAGCTTAAGAATGTGATGGAAACGTTTGCACACTTTGAATAAGATTGATGTAAGTAGAAAAGAAAGTTAATCTCCTTACTAGTTTTACAACATATAGAACAATCCTAAGACAGTGTCGAAAGTACATGTTTCATATTATTATCTTACGTTTGTCCTATTGGCAAATCACGCAACAAGTAAATCAAGGTTTTTTTTGAAAGCGGGAAATATAACTAAGCTGTCTACTTTCTTACATACCTATATGCATTAAGCCTTTGTTTCTTGCCCTTACAAAGGCATTTGGCCTTCTTACTCACAAAACCTGGCTGGAAACGCTAAGCATATCAAGTTGACATTGCAATTTTAAATTGATTTCAAAGTTATGTTGAAGGCAGAGAGCAACAAGTTTCCATTTTACATAAACTTTCAGAATTCCACAAGAATCAGTTCTTGGATCATTACTGTTTCTGCTTTAAATGATTTGCTATCTCCGAGCAACATGTTCGCAGATGACAGGACGTTATATAACACTGGATCAAGTGTCAAAGAGCTTAGTACTAAATGAAATCAGGACTCACTAAGAGGGAATAGCATTTGTGAGCACAATGATATGAAGATATATGCCGCCAAATCAAAAGTCATGATCATAAGTAGTCGAGGAAAAGTCAGAGTAATGCTAAAAGGAATGGAATCAAAACAGTTCTAAAATGAAAAACTACTTGTCATTATGATAGACAATATCTTGTGTTAGAAAATAAAAGCTGATATTGTCATCAAGAAGCAAACTCACTGCTTTATCTTAAAAGCAGAATAAAATGTTCTCTCTCTCTCTCTCTCTCTCTCTCTCTCTCTCTAAAAAACAGAAAGATATTCTACAGTGTATAGACCATGCTATACGTAGAATATTGTTGTTGTATCTGGGGCATTAGCGATACAGAAAAGCAAGAAAAATTACTGAAATTTCATGAAAGACAGCAAGAGTTATTCTTGATGCTGATTTTAATACATCATCAACAAATCGCTGTAAAACGGTAAAGTGCCATCCATTTCATCATCAAAAGAGTTTTCTAGTCTCTAAGTCCTTACATGGATTGACTCCGGATTATTTTCAATGTAATTTTAAATTTTCGAAATTGTGCATATATAAAGAGCTAAAATCCATCTCAAACAACAATTTATATTTACCTCAACCAAATTCAGAGTGTTAGAAGAGCTTTGTTTCCTCTGGAGCTAAACCATGGAATTCCATGCCACCTTATATAAATGCCATCTTATATAAAGTCAGATGTCTTATAACGAGCTTTTAATAAGCTTTCTTAGCATCTATATATGCAATCATTTGTATGATTTTGTGTAATTCATTACCACAACACTTTAGAACATTGTTATTTCAAGTAGTCTCCTAATTTTTTTTTTTTTACAAAGGTTCACTACTAATCCTTGAAGGAATTTTGTATGTACTCATTCTAAATGTCTTGTGCATATTTTATAGTAGTAATTGATTAATTAACTAAATTTAATCTACAGACGCCTCATCTTGTAAAAATTGTACATTCTATTAATGTACACATGTAATTGTAGAAGACCGCATGGAAGATTAATTGGTTGAGGAAATGAGCTTCTACTTTAAATAAAGTAATTATTATTATTATTATTATTATTATTATTATTATTATTATTATTCCTTGTTTTAGAAACAGTTTATGTTTCTGTACGATGTTGTCGCAGAAGTGCTCGGATTTGAAACAATGACTGTATCTAAGAAGCAGTTTTCAGATGTAGTCAGACATTTAATGTAGAAAGACGAAAAGTCCGGACTGACTCGTTTGTAAAGACAATACAATGCAAGTAGTACTAAAGAACTAAAATTTACTTTTTAAGCATTTATAAGGTCATGAACAAAGTTGCAGAGTTAATCGGCTATGCAATTTGTTGAAATCTGCAAGTGAGTTAATGCATTCGTTTATTCGTGAATGTTCAAACAGGACTACTACAATATTGATATTGACATTTTCATCATCTGTGATTTTCAAAGGTTCAGAAAACATGTGAAGCAGGAGCCTGAAATCCACCAACAGTAACAAACATTTGGTTTATATTTCATAACTGATACCCGTGCCTGGTTTGATACTGAAATTATAACAAATCTTTCAAAAACGAACGTGCTTCCAGTGGAGGAAATGTAGAGGTAACATGATAGCTCTGCAAGTAAATCTGGACGCTTGCCTAGCGCTACATTAAATGAATTTCACGATAAAAACACGAAGGAGTCCATCGCAATAGATCTTGTATATACGACATAGTTTCAGGTTCAGTAGTTGCCCTGTGGTTTATGGTTAGAAGATATTGCGATAGAATTAAGATTTAAAGGTTATATTTCCCTTAATATAAAATTAATTTGTGCCTTTTGGTTTGGATTCAAATATTGTTTTTTTAAGATAATAATGTCAATCATTGTTTCAGATGAACACAATGAAGAAATGTCTTCCATTATCATTACATAATGGCTGCCGAGATGTAACTGTCACTATTTGTAGGTTATGTCATCCGTGGAATAATTTTTTTAACTTGTTTCAGATGCTCTTGCAAGCAGGCCTTGGACAAGACGAAAGCAATGTGCCAGTCTACTCTAATGCTGAAACTATTCAATCTGAGAGCATATGGCTACCGGTATAAGTTTTGTTTTGTTGTAAACATTTCTTTGTCAATTGGCGCTTTGAAGATTCTTTTCATGATGCCATTTCCACAATGTTATCTAATCCCCAAAAGGAGGCGATATGAAGTATGATTAAAAGAGATTTAGAGCTTTTTCAGTCTATTTATTTGGAGGTTTTCGGTGGTTCTTTCCTGTTCCTTATATTATCGACTGTAGTGGTATATAAAGACCTAGAGAATAGATGGCACAAAGTGTCTTGCATGGAATATACTTTGATATACAAAACCTTTTCTTTCGATAATTTTGGAAATCAAATCATCAGTAAAAAAATAACCAAATCAGACCATTCACCATGATTTATCAAAATTGAAATCGTTATCTCTGAAATAAGATCACCTCTCAATTTAGACATTTCCGCATCCATATCCATGGTCTTATGTTGGAGGTTATACTTCATTCCAGTATATTTATAACTGAAAAAGTCTCTTTTGCAGAATCTATCGGGACGAGATGCCTATATTGCACTGACAAGTGTTGCAGACGAAATACTGATAACCATCATTCGACAGAGCAATATCAAATGTTTGATCATTTTAGATAGCATAAGTAATAATAATAATAATAATAATAATAATAATAATAATAATAACAATAATGAGGACTTTGTATAGCGCCTAATCTTTAGAAGCTCTAAGCGCTTTACAACATTTGACAACATTTAAAAAAACATATATAATGATATGATTACAAAAATAAAAACAAACACCACGAAATTAGAAACAGAAAACATGCTGTAAATATTTAAGGTAAGGATACATTATTAGGTCTTTAAGTCTGTTCTTGCAGTTGAAATAAGTGAGTTTTAAGAGCGCTCTTGAATGAGATCACTGTGTCTTTGTGTCTAAGTTCAGTGGGCAATTTGTTTCACGTTTCTGGGCCCTGGTATGCAAAAGAGCGTTGTCCATATGATTTCATTTTCATAGTGGGAATAATGAGAATACGAGTGTCAGAAGAGGAGCGTAAGTATCTTGCTGGTGTGTACACATGGGTGAGGTCAGATAGGTATGTTGGACTGGAGCCCGTCAGTGAAACGTAGCACAGAGAACAAATTTTGTGTTTAATTCTGGATCTAATGGATAGCCAGTGTAGGGTACAGAGCAGGAGAGAGGCGTTCTCTGATCGTGGTACTCTAAGGATGATCCGAGAAGTTGTGTTTTGAACTTTCTGAAGTTTCTGGAGTAGATATTGAGACGAACCAGACAGAATTGAGTTACAATAGTCCAGTCTTGAAAGTACTAAGGAACACACAAGTGTTTTATTGGCATCAACTGAAAGATACTTGCGAATGGAGCTGATGCATCTCAGCTCAAGATATGCAGCCTTGCCTATGTTCATGACATGTTTGTGCAATGAGAGAGTACTGTCAAGAGTAACACCTAGGTTTCGTTCTGACTGTGTGAATTTAATGTTGGTGTTGCTGATATTTATTGTCTGAGGTAAAGGATGTGAATGAGAAAGTCTTTATGTTGTAATCAGAATGGCTTCAGTTTTATCATCATTCATCTGCAGCTTGTTACATGTCATCCATGATTTCACATCGGAAATGCACCTCTCTACGCCTTGGATGGTAGCTTCAACTTCAGTTGGATGGCTAGATTTGTATATTTGGGTGTCATCAGCATACAATTGGTGAGACACTGGATGATGATCTATGACACTTGAGAGTGGCTTGAGTGTATGGAATGAAGAGAACAGGTCCAAGAACAGACCCCTATGGAACACCACATCATAGATCAACTGGGCTGGAGTGTTTTCCATTTGTGGACACAATTTGTGTCCTGTTGACCAAGTAGGACTTGAACCATAGTATTGCCGTATCATGAATGCCAAATACATGCTGAAGACGGTGAAGTAATATATCATGGACTATTGTGTCAAATGCTGCAGACAAGTCAAGGAGAGTGAGGGCTGTAATCTTTCCGCTATCCAAAGCAGAGAGAAGGTCATTGACTACTTTCAGAAGAGTAGTTTCAGTACTGTGGCAAGGGCGATATGCAGACTGTACATTGCTAAAAAGACTGTTTGAATTCAGATGAGATACAAGTTGGGATAGAACAACGTTTTCTAAGATTTTTGACAGGAATGGGAGATTAGAAACTGGGCGGTAGTTCTTTAAATGATTATGTTCGAGTGTTGGTTTCTTCAGCAGAGGCTTTACAATGGCAGTTTTGTAAAATGATGGGAATTCCCCAGATGAGAGAGAGGTATTAATAACATCAGTTAGTGAAGGCAATATTGGATCTAAGCACTCTAGCGGCAGTGACGTCGGAATCGGATCAAGTTCACATGACTTTGGTGCATTCTTCATCACGATTGTACGTACTAAATCCATAGAGACAGATTCAAATGCTGCTAACGGTTGCCGCTGAAATTCTGTATCGCAACTGTAGGGTGACGACGAGTCAACTGAAATTGTGTTGTCAAGTTTATCTCTGATGGTTTGTACTTTGTCACGGAAGAAATTTGCAAACAGGTCCGGAAGGTCGACTAGAGAGAAGGTAGCTGGAAGTGGTGTTCATTTGTTCCTTGACATTAGCTTGTTAGTAATCTCAAATAGCTCTTTGCAGCTGGAACTTTCCGTGATCTTAGTACCGTAGTGGGCTGATTTCGCTGCATGGACTATGTTTGTGACATTCTTCTTAGCGGCATCATAGATTTGCTTATTAATAGTGAGTCTGGTGGAAAGCCAAAGCCTCCCAGCTTTACGGCGGTCTCTTTTAGCAGTGCGAAGCTGGTCCCTAACACTGCTATACCACGGAGAACACTTTTGAATTGCTACTCTGCACTTGGTTGCTGGGGCATGTTTGTCAAGCAATGAACGCAGGCAGTTATCGAGTTGTTCTGCTGTAGGAGGTAAGCTAGTTGTTAGGTTTGCTTGGATTCATGCATTAGTTTGGTTCTGTTTATCATACGGAGGTTTCTCTCGTAAGTGTAAGTAAATATAAAATACACGCACCTAATACACAAAAACTTTATTCAGTTTTTTCTCTTTTTGAAAATGAGAAATAAATCTTACATGTGAACGACAGCTGTAACAAAATTAATAAGATATGACCAATTACAAACTCTCTGAACACGTCTTCGACATATTCTTCGCTTGTTGTTAAATGCTATTTAATATAGAATGTTTAAATTGTAAACATATGTTGGTCTCAGATGTTTCAGTGACTGTTCAGTTACTTGGAGTAAATGTACTTTAAGTGTTTTAAAAGGGTGAAAATGCTGTATCATTAAATGCCGTTCATTATTTGGGAGGAATAAGTTAAATTACTGATACATGCACAGTTGGTAGTGTTTCTTTCATTTCATGTACATAACACATGTTTAGAACTTCTGCTAACTTGACACGTCTTCGATGATTGTAAGACTTCCATAACGAACCAACAGATAAAATTGTATAAGACTTACCAGTATGTTCCATGCGTGCAATTGCGTGATATTCCACGCCTTGATATTGTTGTGACTCTATTGTCTTAAA
>JAECUM010070467.1:0-11314 GCA_016617855.1 Megalonaias nervosa | reverse complement strand
AAAATCGGCATGGAATAAACCGGTTTGAAGCGGTTCTGAACTAGTATCAACTACTCTGGACTACTTTTAAACGGATGGAACCAGCTGGAACCGGATGAAACAGGTTTGAACCGGTTTAAGGAGGATAAAACCTGTCAAATAATGAATTAACATACAAAATCGGCATGGAATAAACCGGCTTGAACCGGTTCTGAACCGGTATCAACTGCTCTGGACTGGTTTGAAACGGGTGGAAGGAGTTAGAACCGGATGGAGCCGGTTTGAACCGGTAAAACCTGTCCAATAATGATCTATCATACAAAATCGGCATGGAATAAACCGGTTTGAACCGGTTATGAACCAGTATGATCTCCACTGGTCTGGTTTGAATCAGATGGAACCAGTCAGAACCGGATGGAACCGGTTTGAACCGGTTTAAACCGGATCAAAGCTGTCCAATAATCGATGAACATACAAGATCAGAATGGAATAAACCGGTTTGAACCGCTTATGAACCAATATCAACTCCTCTGACTGGACTGAACCGAACGGAACCAGTTAGAAACGGATGGAACCGGTTTGAACCGGTTTAAACTGTCCAATAATGAATTAACATACAAAACCGGCATGGAATAAACCGGTTTGAAGCAGTTCCGAACCAGTAGCAACTCCTCTGGACTGGTCTGAACCGGACGGTCCCAGTTAGAACCGGATAGAACCGGTTTGAAAAGGTTTAAACCGGATAAAACCTGTCCAATAGTGAATTAACATACAAAATCGGCATGGAATAAACCGGTTTGAAGCGGTTCTGAACCAGTATCAACTCCTCTGTACCGGTCTCTACCGGATAGAACCAGCTAGAACCGGATGGAACCGGTCTGAACCGGTTTAAATCGGTTAAAACCTGTCCAATAATGAACTAAGATACAAAATCGGCATGGAATTAACCGGTTTGAACCGGTATTGAACCAGAATCGTCTCCTCTGGACTGGTCTGAACCGGATGGAACCATTTATAACCGGATGGTACCGATTTGAACCGGTTTAAACGGGATAAAAACTGTCCAATAATGAATTAACATACAAAATCGGCATGGAATAAATCGGTTTGAAGCGGTTCTGAACCAGTAGCAACTCCTCTGGACTGGTCTGAACCGGATGGAACCACTGAGAACCGGATTGAACCGGTGTGAACCGGATGAAACCGGATAAAACATGTCCAATAATGATTGAACATACAACATCGGCATGGAATAAACCGGTTTGAACAGGTCATGAACCAGTATCAACTCCTCTGGACTGGTCTGAACCGGATGGAACCAATTAGAACCGGATGCAACCGGTTTGAACCGGTTTAAAGCGGGTAAAATCTGTCCAATAGTGAATTAACATACAAAATCGGCATGGAATAAATCGGTTTGAAGCGGTTCTGAACCAGTATCATCTCCTCTGGACTGGTCTGAACCGCTTGGAACCCGTTAGAACCGGATGGAACCGGTTTGAACCGGTTTAAACCGGATAAAACCTGTCGAATAATGACTGAACATACAAAATAGGCATGGAATAAACCGGTTTGAACCGGTCATGAACTAGTATCAATTCCTCTGTATTGGTCTGAACCGGATGGAACCAGTTAGAACCGGATGGAACCGGTTTGAACCGGTTTGAACCGGATAAAACCATTCCAATAATGAATTATCATACAAAATCGGCATGTAATAAACCGGTTTGAACCGGTTATGAACCAGTAGGATCTCCACTGGTCTGGTCTGAACCGGATGGAACCAGTCAGATCCAGATGGAACTGGTCTGAACCGGTTAAACCGGATAAAAACTGTCCAATAATCGATGAACATAGAAAATCGGCATGGATTAAACCGGTTTGAACCGGTTATGAAGCAATATCAACTCCTCTGACTGGACTGAACCGGACGGAACCAGTTAGAACCGGATGGAACCGGTTTGAACCGGTTTAAACCGGATAAAACCTGTCCAGTAGTGAATTAACAAACAAAATCGGGATGTAATAAACCGGTTTGAAGCGGTTCTGAACCAGTATCAACTCCTCTGGTCTGGTCTGAACCGGACGGAACCAGTTAGAACCGGATGGAACCGGTTTGAACCGGTTTAAACCGGATAAAACCTGTCCAATAATGCCTGAACATACAACATCGGTATGGAATAAACCGGTTTGAACCGGTCATGAACCAGTATCAACCCCTCTGGACTGGTCTGAACTGGATGGAACCAGTTAGAACCAGATGGAACCGGTTTGAAACCGTTTGAACCGGATAGAACCTGTCCAATAATGAATTATCATACAAAATCGGCATGGAATAAAGCGGTTTGAACCGGTTATGAACGAGGATGATCTCCACTGGACTGGTTTGAACCGGATGGAACCAGTCAGAACCGGATTGAACCGGTTTGAACCGGTTTAAACCGGATAAAACCTGTCCAATAATCGATGAACATACAAAATCAGCATGGAAGAAACCGGTTTGAACCGGTTATGAACCAATATCAACTCCTCTGACTGGACTGAACCGGACGGAACCAGTTTGAACCGGATGGAACCGGTTTATAACCGGTTCAAACGGGATAAAACCTGTATAATGACGATTGAACATACAACATCGTCATGGAAGAAACCGGTTTGAACCGGTCATGAACCGGTATAAACTCCTCTGAACTGGTCTGAACCAGATGGAACCAGGTAGAACCGGATGGAACCGGTTTGAACCGGTTTAAACCGGATAAAATCTGTCCAATAGTGAATTAACATACAAAATCGGCATGGAATAAACCGGTTTGAAGCGGTTCTGAACCAATATCATCTCCTCTGGACTGGTCTGAACCGGATGAAACCAGTTCCAACCGGATGGAACCGGTTTGAACCGGTTTACACGGGATAAAACCTGTCGAATAATGACTGAACATACAACATCGGCATGGAATAAACCGGTTTGAACCGGACATGAACCAGTATCAACTCCACTGTATTGGTCTGAACCGGATGGAACGAGTTAGAACCGGATGGAACCGGTTTGAACCGGTTTGAACCGGATAAAACCTACCCAATAATGAATTAACATACAAAATCGGCATGGAATAAAACGGTTTGAACCGGTCATGAACCAGTATCAACTCCTCTGGACTGGTCTGAACCGGATGGAACCAGTTAGAACCTGATGGAACCGGTTTGAACCGGATAAAACCTGTCCAAAAACTTTTTATCAGACAAAATTGGCATGGAAGAATCCGGTTTGAACCGGTTATGAACCAGTATGATCTCCACTGGATTGGTTTGAACCGGATGGAAACAGTCAGAACCGGATCCAACAGGGTTTGAACCGGTTTAAACCGGATAAAACCTTTCCAATAATCGATGAACATACAAAATCAGCATGGAATAAACCGGTTTGAACCGGTCATGAACCAGTATCAACTCCTCTGGACTGGTCTGAACCGGATGGAACCAGTTAGAACCGGATGGAACCGGTTTGAACCGGATAAAACCTGTCCAATAATGAATTATCATACAAAATCGGCATGGAATAAACCGGTTTGAACCGGGATTGAACCAGAATCATCTACTCTGGACAGGTATGAACCGGATGGAACCAGTTAGAACCGGATGGAACCGGTTTAATCCGGATAAAACCTGTCCAATAATCGATGAACATACAAAATCAGCATGGAATAAACCGGTTTGAACCGGTTATGAACCGGAATCATCTCCTCTTTACTGGTCTGAACCGGATGGAAAAAGTTAATACCGGATGGAACCGGTTTAAACCGGATAGAATCTGTCCAATAGTGAATTAACATAAAAAATCGGCATGGAATAAACCGGTTTCAAGCGGTTCTGAAACAGTATCAACTCCTCTGGACTGGTCTCTACCGGATGGAACCAGCTAGAAACAGATGGAACCGGTTTGAACCGAATTAAATCTGTTAAAACCTGTCCAATAATGAACTAACATACAAAATCGGCATCGACTTAACCGGTTTGAACCGATATTGAACCAGAATCTTCTCCCCTGGATGGTCTGAACCGGATGGAACCAGTTATAACCGGATGGAACCGGTTTGAACCGGTTTAAACCGGATAAAATCTTTCTAATAGTGAATTAACATACAAAATCGGCATGGAATTAACCGGTTTGAACCGGTTCTGAACCAGAATCATCTGCTCTCGTCTGGTCTCAACCGGATGGAACCAGTTAGAACCGGATGGAACTGGTTTGAACCCGTTTGAAGCGGATAAATCCTGTACAATAATGAATTATCATACAAAATCGTGATTGAATGAATCGGTTTGAACTGGTTATGAACCAGTATGATCTCCACTGGACTGGTCTGAACCGGATGGAACCAGTCAGAACGGGATGGAACCGGTTCAAACCGGCCGGTTTAAACCGGATAAAACGTGTCCAATAATCGATGAACATACAAAATCAGCATGGAAAAAACCGGTTTGAACCGGTTATGAACCAGTATCAAATCCTCTTACTGGACTAAACCGGACGGAACCAGTTAGAACAGGAGGGAACCGGTTTGAACCGGTTTGAACCGGTTTAAACCGGATAAAATCTGTCCAATAATGAACTGACATACAAAATCGGCATGGAATAAACCGGTTTGAAGTGGTTCTGAGCCAGTTGCAACTCCTCTGGACTGGTCTGACCCGGATATAACCAGTTAAAACCGGATGGAACCGGTTTGAACCGGTTCAAACCGGATAAACCCTGTCCAATAATGATTGAACATACAACATCGGCATGGAATAAACCGGTTTGAACCGGTAATGAACCAGTATCAACTCCTCTGGACTGGTCTGAACCGGATAGAACCAGTTCGAACCGGATGGAGCCGGTTTGAACCAGTCCAAACCGGATAAAACCTGTCTAATAATGAATTAACATAAAAAATCGGCATGGAATAAACCGGTTTGGACCGGTTAAGAACCAGAATCATCTCCTCTGGACTAGTCCGAACCGGATGGGACCAGTTATAACCGGATGGAACCGGTTTGAGCCGGTTTAAACCGGATAAAATCTGTCCAATAGTGAATTAACATACAAAATCGGCATGGAATAAACCGGTTTGATGCGGTTCTGAACCAGTAGCAACTCCTCTGGACTGGTCTGAACCGGATATAACCAGTTAGAACCGGATGGAACGGCTTGAACCGGTCTAAACCGGATAAAACCTGTCGAATAATAATTGAACATACAACAACGGCATGGAATAGACCGGTTTGAACCGGTCATGAACCAGTATCAACTCCTCTGGACTGGGTTGAACCGGATGGAACCAGTTAGAACCGGATGGAACCGGTTTGATCCGGTTCTAACCGGATAAAACCTGTCTAATAATGAATTAACATACAAAATCTACATGGAATAAACCGGTTTGAACCGCTTATGAACCAGAATCATCTCCTCTTTACTGGTCTGAACCGGATGGAACCAGTTACAACCGGATGGAACCGGTTTGAACCGGTTTAAACCGGATAAAATCTGTCCAATAATGAATTAACATACAAAATCGGCATGGAATAAACCTGTTTGAAGCGGTTCTGAACCAGTATCAACTCCTCTGGACTGGTCTCAACGGATGGAACCAGCTATAAACGGATGGAACCGGTTTGAACAGGTTTAAATCGGTTAAAACCTGTCCAATAAGGAAATAACATACAAAATCGGCATGGACTTAACCGGTTTGAACCGGTATTGAACCAGAATCATCTACTCTGGACTGGTCTGAACCGGATAGAACCAGTTATAACCGGATGGAACCGGTTTGAACCGGTTTAAACCGGATAAAATCTGTCCAATAGTGAATTAACATACAAAATCGGCATGGAATAAACCTGTTTGAAGCGGTTCTGAACCAGTATCAACTCCTCTGGACTGGTCTCAACGGATGGAACCAGCTATAAACGGATGGAACCGGTTTGAACAGGTTTAAATCGGTTAAAACCTGTCCAATAAGGAAATAACATACAAAATCGGCATGGACTTAACCGGTTTGAACCGGTATTGAACCAGAATCATCTACTCTGGACTGGTCTGAACCGGATAGAACCAGTTATAACCGGATGGAACCGGTTTGAACCGGTTTAAACCGGATAAAATCTGTCCAATAGTGAATTAACATACTAAATCGGCATGGCATAAACCGGTTTGAAGCGGTTCTGAACCAGTAGCAACTCCTCTGGACTGGTCTGAACCGGATATAACTAGTTAGAACCGGATGGAACCGGTTTGAACCGGTTTAAACCGGATAAAACCTATCCAATAATAATTGAACATACAACATCGGCATGGAAGAAACCGGTTTGAACCGGTTATGAACCAGAATCATCTCCTCTGGAGTGGTCTCAACCGGATGGAACCAGTTAGAAACGGATGGAACCGGTTTGAACCGGTTTAAATCGGTTAAAACCTGTCCAATAATTAACTAACATACAAAATCGGCATGGAATTAACCGGTTTGAACCGGTATTGAACCAGAATCTTCTCCCCTGGATGGTCTGAAACGGATGGAACCAGTTATAACCGGATGGAACCGGTTTGAACGGGTTAAACCGGATAAAATCTGTCTAATAGTGAATTAACATACAAAATCGGCATGGAATTAACCGGTTTGAACCGGTTATGAACCAGAATCGTCTCATCTGGACTGGTCTCAACCGGACGGAACCAGTTAGAACCGGATGGAATTGCTTTGAACCCGTTTGAACCGGATAAAACCTCTCCAATAATGAATTATCATACAAAATCGTGATTGAATGAACCGGTTTGAACTGGTTATGAACCAGTATGATCTCCACTGGACTGGTCTGAACCGGATGGAACCAGTCAGAACCGGATGGAACCGGTTTGAACCGGTTTAATCCGGATAAAACCTGTCCAATAATCGATGAACATACAAAATCAGCATGGAATAAACCGGTTTGAACCGGTTATGAACCAGTATCAAATCCTCTTACTGGACTGAACCAGACGGCACCAGTTAGAACCGGTTTGAACCGGTTTGAACCGGTTTGAACCGGATAAAATCTGTCCAGTAATGAACTACCATACAAAATCGGCATGGAATAAACCGGTTTGAAGCGGTTCTGAGTAAGTTGCAACTCCTCTGGACTGGTCTGAACTGGATATAACCAGTTAGAACCGGATGGAACCGGTTTGAACCGGTTCAAACCGGATAAACCCTGTCCAATAATTATTGAACATACAAGATCTTCATGGAATAAACCGGTTTGAACCGGTCATGAACCAGTATCAACTCCTCTGGACTGGTCTGAACCGGATAAAACCAGTTCGAACCGGATGGAACCGGTTTGAAGCAGTCCAAACCGGATAAAACCTGTCCTATAATGAACTAACATACAAAATCGGCATGGAATAAACCTGTTTGAACCGGTCAATAACCAGTATCAACTCCTCTGGACTGGTCTGAACCGGATAGAACCAGTTCGAACCGGATGGAACCGGTTTGAACCAGTCCAAACCGGATAAAACCTGTCCAATAATGAATTTACATACAAAATCGGCATGGCATAAACCGGTTTGAAGCGGTTCTGAACCAGTAGCAACTCCTCTGGCCTGGTCTGAACCGGATATAACCAGTTAGAACCGGATGGAACCCTTTTGAACAGGTTTAAACCGGATAAAGCCTGTCCAATAATGATTGAACATACAACATCGGCACGGAATAAAGCGGTTTGATCCGGTTGTGAACCAGAATCATCTCCTCTGGACTGGTCTCAACCGGATGCAACCAGTTAGAAACGGATGGAACCGGTGTGAACCGGTTTAAATCGGTTAAAACCTGTCCAATAATGAACTAACATAAAAAATCGGCATGGACTTAACCGGTTTGAACCGATATTGAACCAGAATCTTCTCCCCTGGATGGTCTGAACCGGATGGAACCAGTTATAACCGGATGGAACCGGTTTGAACCGGTTTAAACCGAATAAAATCTTTCTAATAGTGAATTAACATACAAAATCGGCATGGAATTAACCGGTTTGAACCGGTTCTGAACCAGAATCATCTGCTCTGGTCTGGTCTCAACCGGATGGAACCAGTTAGAACCGGATGGAACTGGTTTGAACCCGTTTGAAGCGGATAAAACCTGTACAATAATGAATTATCATACAAAATCGTGATTGAATGAATCGGTTTGAACTGGTTATGAACCACTATGATCTCCACTGGACTGGTCTGAACCGGAAGGAACCAGTCAGAACCGGATGGAACCGGTTTAAACCGGTTTAAACCGGATAAAACCTGTCCAATAATCGATGAACATACAAAATCAGCATGGAATAAACCGGTTTGAACCGGTTATGAACCAGTATCAAATCCTCTTACTGGACTAAACCGGACGGAACCAGTTAGAACAGGAGGGAACCGGTTTGAACCGGTTTGAACCGGTTTAAACCGGATAAAATCTGTCCAATAATGAACTAACATACAAAATCGGCATGGAATAAACCGGTTTGAAGCGGTTCTGAGCCAGTTGCAACTCCTCTGGACTGGTCTGACCCGGTTATAACCAGTTAGAACCGGATGGAACCGGTTTGAACCGGTTCAAACCGGATAAACCCTGTCCAATAATGATTGAACATACAACATCGGCATGGAATAAACCGGTTTGAACCGGTCATGAACCAGTATCAACTCCTCTGGACTGGTCTGAACCGGATAGAACCAGTTCGAACCGGATGGAGCCGGTTTGAACCAGTCCGAACCGGATAAAACCTGTCTAATAATGAATTAACATAAAAAATCGTCATGGAATAAACCGGTTTGGACCGGTTATGAACCAGAATCATCTCCTCTGGACTAGTCCGAACCGGATGGGACCAGTTATAACCGGATGCAACCGGTTTGAGCCGGTTTAAACCGGATAAAATCTGTCCAATAGTGAATTAACATACAAAATCGGCATGGAATAAACCGGTTTGAACCGGTCATGAACCAGTATCAACTCCTCTGGACTGGATTGAACCGGTTGGAACCAGTTAGAACCGGATGGAACCGGTTTGATCCGGTTCTAACCGGATAAAACCTGTCTAATAATGAATTAACATACAAAATCTACATGGAATAAACCGGTTTGAACCGCTTATGAACCAGAATCATCTCTTCTTTACTGGTCTGAACCGGATGGAACCAGTTACAACCGGATGGAACCGGTTTGAACCGGTTTAAACCGGATAAAATCTGTCCAATAATGAATTAACATACAAAATCGGAATGGAATAAACCGGTTTGAACCGGTTATGACCCAGAATCATCTCCTCTGGACTGGTCTGAACCGGATGGAACCAGTTATAACCGGATGGAACCGGTTTGAACCGGTTTAAACCGGTTAAAATCTGTCCTGTATTGAATTGACATACAAAATCGGCATGCAATAAAGCGGTTTAAATCGGTTCTGAACCAGTAGCAACTCCTCTGGACTGGTCTGAACCGGATATAAGCAGTTCGAACCGGATGGAACCGGTTTGAACCGGTTTGAACCGGACAAAACCTGTCCAATAATGAATTATCATACAAAATCGGCATGAAATAAACCGGTTTGAACCGGTTATGAACCAGTATGATCTCCAGTGGACTGGTTTGAACCGGATGGAACCAGTCAGAACCGGATGGAACCGGTTTGAACCGGTTTAAACCGGAAAAACTGTCCAATAATCGATGAACATACAAAATCAGTATGGAATAAACCGATTTGATCCGGTTATGAACCAATATCAACTCCTCTCACTGGACTGAACCGGACGGAACCAGTTAGAACCGGATGGAACCGGTTTGAACCGGTTTAAACCGGAGAAAACCTGTCCAATAGTGAATTAACATACAAAATCGGCATGGAATAAACCGGTTTGAAGCGATTCTGAACCAGTATCAACTCCTCTGGACTGGTCTCAACCGGATAGAACCAGCTAGAAACGGATGGAACCGGTTTGAACCTTTTTAAATCGGTTAAAACCTGTCCAATAATGAACTAAGATACAAAATCGGCATGGAATTAACCGGTTTTAACCGATATTGAACCAGAATCATCTCCTCTGGACTGCTCTGAACTGGATGGAACCAGTTATAACCGAATGGATCCGGTTTGAACCGGTTGAAACCGGATAAAACCTGTCCAATAATGATTGAACATACAACATCGGCATGGAATAAACCGGTTTGAAGCGGTTCTGACCCAGTAGCAACTCTTCTGGACTGGTCTGAACCGGATATAACCAGTTAGAACCGGATGGAACCGGTTTGAACCGGTTGAAACCGGATAAAACCTGTCCAATAATGATTGAACATACAACATCCGCATGGAATAAACCGGTTTGAACCGGTCATGAACCATTATCAACTCCTCTGGAATGGTCTCAACCGGATGGAACCAGCTAGAAACGGATGGAATCATTTTGAACCGGTTTAAATCGGTTTAAACCTGTCCAATAATGAACTAACATACAAAATCGGCATGGAATTAACCGGTTTGAACCGGTATTGAAACAGAATCATCTCTTGACTGGTCTGAACCGGATGGAACCAGGTATAAACGGATGGAACTGGTCTGAACCGGTTTGAACCGGTTTAAACCGGATAAAATCTGTCCAATCATGAATTAACACACAAAATCGGCTTCGAATATACCGGTTTGAAGCGGTTCTGAACCAGTAGCAACTCCTCTGGACTGGTCTGAACCGGATATAACCAGTTAGAACCGGATGGAACCGGTTTGAACCGGTTTAAACCGGATAAAACCTGTCCAATAAAGACTGAACATACAACATCGGCTTGGAATAAACCGGTTTGAACCGGTCATGAACCAGTATCAACTCCTCTGGACTGGTCTGAACCGGATGGAACCAATTCGAACCGGATGGAACCGGTTTGAACCGGTTCAAAAGGGGATAAAACCTGACTAATAATGAATTAAGATACAAAATCGGCATGGAATAAACCGGTTTGAACCGGATATGGACCAGAATCATCTGCTCTGGACTGGTCTTTACTGGATGTAACGACATAAAACCGGATGGAATCGGTTTGAACCGGTTTAAACCGGATAAAATCTGTCCAATAGTGAATTATCATACAAAATCGGCATGGAATAAACCGGTTTGAAGCGATTCTGAACCAGTATCAACTCCTCTGGACTGGTCTGAACCGGATGGAACCAGTTAGAACCGGATGGAACCGGTTTGAACCGGTTTAAACCGGATAAAACCTGTCCAATAATCGATGAACATACAAAATCCGCATGGATTAAACCGGTTTGAACCGGTTTTGAACCAG
>JAECUM010070466.1:0-12359 GCA_016617855.1 Megalonaias nervosa | reverse complement strand
TGCCTAGGATCAAATTATGTTGCAAAATTACTCTTGAATAATTAAGTGTAGTATTTGTTTTGGATACTTTGTTGATGTGTTTCCTATCAGGTCACGTAATCCTAAAAAACAACTGAGCTACCGCTTATGACTGTGTGCATTCAGACATTGTTTTTAAATTCATTGTCTTTGCTACCACTATTTATTGCATAGATGCTCTTGTAAATGTTATAAAACAGAGTTGGGTTACATACAAACTATTTTAGAAACCTGTGAGGGTGTTCCGTGTATCTAAAATTTTCTTTGGCATTAAAAAAAATTAACAAATTATAATAAAAATATAGTAATAATAAAAATGCAAATAATGAAAACAAAAATACAATACAAATAAATCATGAACATAAAAAGGAAGAATAATGAAGAGGAACAGGTAACACAAGCTAAAAGAGGAAGAAGAGCGAAGAGAAAGAAGAGGAAACAGCGGGAAGAAAAAGGAAGAAGGAACATTAAGATGGAGAATGAGGAAGGAGGAGGCAGAATGAGGAAGAAAAAGATGAAGAGATAACATAAGGAAGAGTATGAGAAGAAGGAGGAAGAGCGAGAATAACGGAGGAAGAAGAAGGAAGAAGGAGGAAGATAGATAAAGAAGACCATAGAAGGAGAAAGAAGATGCAGGAGGTAGAAGATGAAAAGCGGGTAAAGAATGACGAAAAGTAAGCAGAGGAAAGAAGGAACATTAGAAGGAATAACAAAATGGAGAAGGAGAAAAATAAGAGGAAAGAAGAAGCTGTTCTGTATAATGTGCATGGTTAAATGAGTTAAGGTCACAATAAGGCAACGAATGAAATAGTGCTACGTCAATGCAAAATTCAGCAAGAAACACTACAAGTACCATGCTCTAGAAGCTGCCCGCAGTCAACTGGATATGGTAATGTAATATTTCAGTGATATTGGTTGGTTGGTTGGTTGGTTGGTTGTTATTGATTTAAGGTCATAGTTTAGCAATATGATATACTATACATGTTGGTCAATATATTTCGCGGAGGAAGAACCCTGGAAAACTGCAGGGGAAAAGACTGACTCACGTAAACTACTGGCAAGTTTTCTCTCACACCGTTGTTGGCCGAGCTGGAGACTCGAACCATTGCGAACAGAGATGAGATGTCATTTATCCTTAAAAATAATTGACACAGGAGAATATACATTGGGGTGTTACATTAAAGCGCAAGGTGCAAAAAGATAACACAACATGTTCGAGAATAAAATAACCAGTCGTAATCAGCAATAGATCGCATCAATCGACTTCTAGCAGGATATGAATATACAAATCTGCATATTTGCTTTTTTAAGTCAGTGGAATGCGGGAGTTTGATATAGCTTAGGGCTAGTTTGAAATCGTTATGCCGATACGGATTCATATGCCACGTTAAAGGCGTTTGTCCCTGACTCAGAACAAAACAACGAATGCTGATGAGTATTTATTGCATACCCCCTTATTACCACTTATAAGTACGCTTAGAATTACTCTGCAAATTAAAAATAAAATGAATTGGGATTTGTGAACGTTTGATTCAATATCGGTGGTGGAATAAGAGTTTTAGTCCGGATATATTGTTTTTGAATTTACTTAATTTATAACAGGGGTTGCGGCAAATGGAATCCAAGTACAGTGAATTACATGTACTTTATCTTTCGACCGAAGGATAATGCCGCTGACCGGTAGAAAACATTGAGAAAAATGAAGTGCGACAGATACCGTATTATATATTTCTCAGGGGAGCGAATGTACAACTTTTCTAGACGTGTTTACACAAAACAGAAACAAAATGTGAAATGTAGTTTGTAATTTATTTGATTTGATTTTTAAAGGGAATACAATAAAGAGCTGTCGATGTATTATAAAGAAGATGCATTGTACAAGCCTGAATATACTGAGTATACAATAATGAGTGGTAAAAAGAGTATTGGTTAAAGGGAAGGAATACGATTATTCTTTAACCAGTTAGGAAGGGGATGGAAGGCATGCTACACATAAAACACGTGAAAGACACAAACTGGTTACCTTATAACTTAAACGACAACACCATAAAAAAACTCATGAATATAAAATGTTCTGACATTTTGCACTATGAAATAATTCCGTTGAGACATTTTTGACATGCTACTTGTTGGCACCGCCAAACTAAAAGAAAATGAGATCGGAATTTGCATGTCAAAGTAATTTTGATTATCTCCAAAAACGGACAACATACGGTGACATAAAGTGTAAAAACCTTTACTGTTACATCTTTTACAACCAAGCACCATAGTGGGTGTTCCCACAATCGATATGGGGGCACATGACTTTTAACAGGTAATGTTATGTTCCTATAATGACTTACGTGGATTGAGAATTAATTTATATTCTTTAAGGACTGAAATAGATGACAAAACACTCTTTATGGGAATGGAAATTAATTTGAGAAACGGAAATTAATTTAAAATTTAGTATTTACAAGTATTATATTATGGCAAGTTCATACAATCATGAGATATACAACAACGGGTTATTTTAATTATATTTGATGGCAAATCATTTTGTATTCAACATAAGAAACACATAGCCGTATATCCAATGTTATATTCAGCTGTAGTGCAATATTATTGTGAATTCTGAAAAGAGGAGGACCATTTGGAACCTTGTATTCTATCTAAAATGCTCCGCTAAAGTTGTTTGAGCTCTACACGATCGCCCACACAAATATCTCAATAAAAACCAGTATAGTTGGGTTTGTTGAGTTCCCCATAGCATCTTCTACGCTAGCATACACTACCTTCCAGAAGCAAAGAAGTAAAGCCCTTGTAAAAATTAAATATGCAATTGTAACGATTGCTTTAATGTTGGGAAGGGGATGGAAGACGTACTACACATTAATTATGCGAATACACAAATTGGTTATCATATAACTTAAACGACAACACCATAATAAACTAAAATCAAAAACATCGAATATAAAATATTATAATATTTGGTACGATGAAATAATTCCGCTGAGACATTTTGGATATATTACTTGTTGGCACCGCAACATTATAGTCTGAATATACCTCCCCGTTTGTTCGTACCCCACTACCGATTTAAAAAACGAAAAGCACAAGTGTGATAAAAAAAAAATAAAAAAATGCTCAGAACTTAGTGTTTTTATTGATTTATAATTTCAAACCTGATTATGCTCAGGTGGGGCCTTAACACCGTTATCGTCAGCGCGATTCATTCCAAATAGAAGCTTTCAATTTAAAAGACGGTCAGTTTGTCAGTCATTTCTAGTTCCTGGACAATTCCATATTCAGTGAATGGGTGTATGCACAACTACACATGCATGTTCGTAGAAGAAAAATAATATGTCGCTTCCTTCCGATACTTACAATGCAGAATCAAGCAAAGGAAAAGAATGACAATTACAAATTTGCCTTTCACGTGGATTTAACAAGCGGTGTAATTTCTATGTGCATGTGCGCAAAGGATATAGCTCTAAACTCTCAGTATTATGGTAATTTACGGAATTATCCGGTGCATACCGAATAGGATTGTTACATATATTTAATTAAATTGCTTGTGTGTTAGTTTCAAAATTCTTTTTCATTTTATTTTTGTTTCATTACATTTTATTGCAATGATTATTTTCACGGGATTCGATATTTTCTTTTAGTAATTCTATTTATCTAAAACGTAAAAGATCTTACATCAGCATTAATTTTAGTTCACCTTGGTCCGCGGCAGTGTAAGCACTACGCGAAAACGATTGGCTATTGCCAAGGTCTTTTCAGCCTATTCTGAATAAACAATGTTTTATTTTAAAATTTATTTCAGAGAGAGAGAGAGTCTGGTTCTTAGATAGGGCTGTTCTTGCTACGTGACAAATTTCATTTTTCCTATTGCGTTGTTCAAGTGTTAAGAGACCATGTGACCTATCACACGAGAACGGGATGATATTTTGGTTGCATTTAATACCTTTTCTGAGAGTTTTTCAGTTACTTGTATTTTTAAAACCTCGAGGGCTAGAGAGGTTTCAATTGTTGAAACCAGATTGTTTTTGAAGTTCATTTATTTTTGGAATTTAATAGTTTATTCTCTAGAAAACCAAATAAAATTCTGGGAGAAAGAAATTCAGTGGAAATTTATTCTGAAACTATACGGAAATATAAACTGTGTTTCAACTGAGGAATTGTTGCTATTTGTACAAGGACCACATCTGACGTCATCGCCTTCCATATTGGAACGTCGTCGAGATTCGAATCTGGATTCTAATAGAACTATTTAGTGATAGGACTTGTATCTTTTATTCTCAGGATTAAATTTTGGATTATATTCACAAACCGTAAGTTATTTTTCCAAGTTTTACATTGTTTTCTAGGGAAATAAATTATTTTGTTAAAATATATAAAGCTTGTTGACTTCACTCTTTTCTCTTGTTATTATTGTACGAGCCTACACGCAACAGGAGAACATTGGGGACTCGTCCGGGATATTTGAATTTTGGTTAAATATTTCAGAAAATTGTTTTTTTTTAAATTTAAATTCCCCTAGTGTTTAAATCCCAAGCACTATTTTACATTTTGTTTGAAATTATTAGTGAAAACAACAGGTTTTCATTCACAATGTCATTAAAAGTGGAAACTTTTCTTTCTAGTCCAACTCAGGAGCAGTTGGATAGTCTGAAAAAAGATGAGCTGCTTGAACTTGCCAGAAAGTACGATCTTTCTGAAGCAAAATCTTCCTTAACGAAACAAGAAATTAAAAATAGTTTGATTCAATATTTGGTAGAGAAGAATGTTTCTGATAAAAGTCTTTTGGCTTCGGTCAGTAAGTCGGTATCAGACTCTGACATATAAGTAATGGAATTAAAAATGAAACACAAGATGGAATTGGAGTTAGGGAAGCTTGAGCTTCAGAAAGAGGAAAGGGAGAAAGAAAAGCAAATGCAGTTTGAAGAGAAGCAATTGCAATTGCAATTTGAAGAGAAGGAGGGAGAGATACAGGAGAGGGAGAAAGATGAACAATTACAATTTGAGAAAGAGGAGAGAGACAGGAGATGGAGAAAGATAAACAGTTATAATTACAAAGACAGAAGGATGAAATGGAATTTCAAATTAGAATGAAAGAATTTGAGCTGGCAAGTGAAAAGCACATTTCCACTTCACATACAAATTCAAGTTTTGACATTACAAAAAATATTAGGTTAGTTCCCCATTTCAGCGAAAAGGAAGTAGACAAATATTTTATTTATTTTGAAACAAGTTGCTGAAAATTTGAAATGGCCAAGGAAACATTGGACTCAGTTATTACAATGTGTACTTCTTGGCAAAGCCCGAAATATTTATGCATCCCTGTCAGTACAACACAGTTCTGGCTATGATTTGGTTAAGTAGTGCATCTTAAGGGGTTAAGCATTAGTCCCTGAGGCTTCTCGGCAAAACATCAGAAACTATAAAAAGAAGATGGACAAACTTCTGTTGAATTTGCAGAATAAAGAGAGCAGTTATTTAAAGGATGGTGCTTAGCCAAGAAAGTTGATCATGATTATGAAGTTTTGAACAACTTGTGTTCCATGAAGAGTTCAAAAACTGTGTTCCTAATCACATTAAGAATCATCTTGAAGAGCATAAGATTGAAACCTTGGAAAATGCTGCTCTTGCTGCCGATGAGTATTCTTTAATTCATAAAGTTCCTGTTGTAAGCAAATCATTACTCAGCAGTCTACTGGTAGAAAGGTATTTCAGCCCAATACAACTCCTCCTAAAACTCAGTCTGGCACAACTTCTAAAAATCAAACTTATGATAAACTTGATTCAAAATCCTTGTCTATTCCAACGTGTACCTATTGCAAGAGAAAAGGACACGTCATTTCTGATTGCTTTAAATTCAAATATAGGCATCAGAATCAAGATAGACCTATCCCACATGCTCTTATTTTTAAGAGGTCAAGGTCACGGTTATGTATTGAAAGCAATACATTTGTTGGGACATAATAAAATCCCAGTCTGATTTTATTATAGATTATTATGAACCATTCATGTCGAAGGGTTCTATATCCCTTTTGGGTGATTTGGCCAATCCTATCCCTATTAAAATTTTAAGGGATACAGGAGCTTCTCAGAGTCTTTTATTATCAGTTACTTTGCCATTTTCTGAGAAGTCCTGTTCTAATAAGAGTATTCTCATTCAGGGAGTAGAGTGCGGCTTTGTTAATGTTCCTCTCCATTCTGTAAATTTGTCATCAGACTTAGTTTCAGGACATGTGACAGTTGGAATAGTGTAAAACTTACCCGTTGAGGGCATTCATTTATTGCTAGTCAACGACCTAGCTGGAGACAAGTTTGTGGTTAATCCACTTGTAACTGACAAGCCTTGTTTGGATCAGAAACTTGATCCTATTGAAAAAGAATATCCTGAGTTATACCCAGCTTGTGCAGTTACCAGAGCTATGGCAAAGAAAGCTCTTGAGAATGATTTTGATAAGGCAAATATTCCTTTAGCTGACACATGTATTGGTCAGGCTTTTGATGAGGTCACTTACACTCCTAATTTGGATCAATCAGATGGTATTGATCACAGTGATTCTCTTTTAAATACCCATTCTCTTTTATCTAATCAGGGTGATAAACGACAATTACTTGTCTTCGAACAGGAAAAAGATCCAGAGATCTCCTGTTTGTTTCAGAGGGCCATTAGTGAAACTGAAGCTACTGAAATACCTGTCTGTTATGTCATTAAAAATGGAATTCTTATGAGAAAATGGAGACCTCCCGAGGTACCTGCTAATGACGAGTGGTCAGTGAACTATCAGATTGTAGTTCCAAAATCTTACAGACAGGAAATACTTAGTTTCGCCCATGAAACTCCTCTGGCTGGTCATTTAGGGATAAATAAAACTTATAACAAGATCTTGACTCACTTTTATTGGCCAAAAATCAAAAGTGATGTTTGTAAATTTTGTAGATCTTTCCATACTTGTCAAATGGTAGGAAAACCAAATCAGAAGATACCTAAGGCTAATCTACAACCTATTCCTGCATTTGACGAACCATTTAGCAGAATTATGGTAGATTGTATTGGTCCCTTACCTAAGACCAAGTCAGGCAACCAATATTTGTTGACCATTATGCGAGTGTCAACAAGATTCCCAGAGGCAATTCCTTCGAGGAATACTATAGTAAAAGCTTTGATAAAGTTTTTACTCAGTTTGGCCTTCCCAAATTTGTCCAATCTGGTCAATGGTCAAATTTCATGTCTGGAATTTTCCAGCTTGTTATGCTTGACTTTGGCATTCAACAATTCAAGTCAAAAGTGAAGCTATGGTTTGACAAAACTTTACATGAGGGAACATTTGAGTCCTGTAATAGAGTTCATTCTCTCTTGATCATTCTTCAAAAGTCTCTTGAAATTATATTTTATGGCCCTTACAAAGTAAAGAAGAAAATGAATGAGTTAAGTTATCATAATGGTACTCTGACCTAAAAAAATTAATGGAGTACTAGTATATTGAAAGTAAATCATACAATTAATTTAGTTATACCTGTCCCACCAAATGAGTAATTAAGTGAAAAAATTCAATCGGATACTGTTGATCTTGGAGCATCAAATCTTCCAAATTCCGAACTTATGAAAGATCTAGAGCAGAAACTTTTACATTTACAACAACAAGAAAGAAATGATCTTAAACAGTTATTATTTGAATATAAGCACTTGTTTCCAGATATTCCTATGAGTACAAACCAAATTTGTCATGACGTTGAAATTGTAGATTCAAAACCTGTGAAAAACACCCATACAGGATGAACCCTCTCAAACAGGAATACTTGAAAAAGGAAATTCAGTATTTGCTGGTGAACGATTTCATAGAGCCCAGTATAAGTGATTGGAGTTCACAATGTATACTTGTTCCGAAACCGGATAAAACTTTCCCTATGTGCACTGATTATATAAAGGTGAACAGTATGACAAAAACAGACTCATTTCCATTGCCAAGAATCGATGATTGTATTGATGAAATTAGAAATGCCAAGTACGTCACCAAATTTGACCTTCTGAAACATTTTAGCAAATTCCACTAACGGAAAGAGCGAAAGAAATTTCGGCATTTGTGACTCCAGATGGACTCTATCAATATAAAGTAATACCGTTTTAGTGATGAAGGGTTCCCCAAGTACTTTTCAACTCTCGATGAATATGATTACCTCTGGTTTAGATAAATGTGATGCTTACATCGATGATGTCATCATCTACAACGACACCTGGAAAGGACATCTAGCCACAATTCGGAAATTCTTTGAAAGACTCACTGATGCAAATTTGACAATCAATTTATCTAAAATTGAGTTCTGCCGTGCTTGTGTAACTTTTCTAGGACATATTGTGGGACATGGCCAAGTTAAACCTATCGATGCTAAGGTTAAAGCTATCTCTGATTTTGCTGTGCCTGTCAATAAAGAGCAACTAATGCGATTTTTGGGTATGGCCGGATACTATCGAAAGTTTTGTTCCAATTTTTCTAATATTGCTTAACCTCAGACAAACTTGTTAAGTAAGAAAAACAAGTTTATTTGGACTGAAAAATGTCAGGAAGCTTTTGATAGATTAAAAGCCATACTCAAATTGCGGCGGTTCTTACAGCTCCAAATTTCAATCAGTCTTTTAAATTGTCTGTGGATGCAAGTGATGGTGGGGTTGGAGCAGTATTGATTCGAGAAGATAGAAATTGTGTTGATCACCCAGTGTGCTATTCCTTTAAGAAATTAAATAAGCATCAAAGAAATTACTCAACAATCGAGAAGGAATGTTTGGCTCTAATATTGTCATTACAGCATTTTGAAGTTTACATTAGCTCAGCTCCTTCTCCGGTTGTTGTGTTTAATGATCACAACCCCCTTACTTTCATCGACAAGATGAAAAATAAAAATCAAAGATTATTACGGTGGAGGTTGTTTTTGCAAGAAATGATCTCAACATCAGGCACATCAATGGAAAAGACAATTTGATTGCAGACGCACTTCTCCGTGTAAAGGAATATTATTTCAGATACACTTTATATAATTCATAAGCATTTTCTTATGTAATTTTGTTTACCTCATCTATAATTTACATATGGTAAAATGAAAGCTTTATTATATACATCTTTCATTTTCTTTATGGGGGAAGTGTTACGTATATGTAATTAAATTGCTTGTGCGGTAGTTTTAAAATTCTTTTTTATTTTATTTTTGTTTCATTACATTTTATTGCAATGATTATTTTCACGGGATTCGATATTTTCTTTTAGTAATTCTATTTATCTAAAACGTAAAAGATCTTACATTAGCATTGATTTTAGTTCACCTTGGTCCGCGGTAGTGTAAGCACTACGCGAAAACGACTGGTTATTGCCAAGGTCTTTTCAGCCTATTCTGAATAAACAATTTATTTCAGAGAGAAAGAGTCTAGTTCTTAGATAGGGCTGTTCTTGCTACGTGACAAATTGCATTTTTCCTATTGCGTTGTTCAAGTGTCAAGAGACCACGAGACCTATCTCGCGAGAATGGGATGATATATTGCTTGGATTTAATACCCTTTCTGAGAGCTTTTCAGTTACTTGTACTTTTAAAACCTCGAGGGTTTAAGAAGTTTCAATTGTTGAAACCAGATTGTTTTTGAAATTCATTTGTTTTTGGAATTTAATAGTTTATTCTCTAGAAAACCAAACGAGTGTATCGTTTTATAAAATTCTGGGAAAAAGAAATTCAATGGAAATTTATTCTGGAATTATACGGAAACATAAACTGTGATTCAATTGAGGGGTTGTTGCTATTTGTACAAGGAACACATCTGACGTCATCGCCTTCCTTCGAGATTCGAACCTGGATTCTAATAGAACTATTTAGTGATTGGACTTTTATTTTTCATTCTCAGGATTAAATTTTGGATTATATTCACAAACCGTAAGTCCTATTTACAATTTGTACATTGTTTTCTAGAGAAATAAATTATTTTGTTAAAATATACAAAGCTTTTTGACTTCACTCTTTTCTCTTGTTGTTATTGTACGAGCCTACACGTAACAGGATGAACTACGTCACAATGTTGTCTGAGGAAATCAACTTGCCCAAGGGGTACGCAACATGGGGCTGTATTGTTATAGAAAGTCCGTTAAGCATGAAAGGCGCAGAGAACGCCAGGGTTAGGGCCATTCTGATCAATTCATGGTAGAAATTATAAATCAATGAATGAATTGACTAAGTTCTGTGCACTTTTAATCACAGTGAAGATGGCCGTTATTGAAATCGGTGGGGGGGTGGTGGTTCAAGCAAACAGGGAGGTATAGTCAGATCATAAAAAAAAATGACCAATTTGCATGTCAAACTAATTTTGATTATCTCCAAAAATGGACAATATACGGTGACATAAAGGGTAAAGACCTCTTCTATGACATCTTTTACAAGAAAGTACCATTGTTGGTGTTCCCACAATCGATATGAGGGTACGTTACTTTGAACAGTTAATGTTATGCTTCTATACAAGACTTATGTGGATTGAGAAGTAGTTTCCGTTGTTTAAGGACTGAAAAAGATGACAAAGCATTATGTATTGGAACAGGAAATGAATTTGAAATTTAATTTTTTTACAAGTATTATCTCCTTCAGTTAAACTGCAAATTATATGAGTTTGACAAGATCATACAATCATGAGATATGCACCATCGCGGTTAGTTTAATAATATTTTATGTCAAACCTTTTTTATTCGACATAAACACATTGCCCTATATCCAATTTGATATTTAGTTGTAGTGAAATATTTTTGTCTTTTTTGAAAAGAGGACAATTTGGAAGCTTGAGTTCTATCTAATGTTTTGTAGTTTCCATGACCAGCCACACAAATATCTCATTACAAATCAGTTTAGATGGGTTTGCTGAGTTCGAAATTGCATTTTGTACGCTAGCATACTCGCCTACCAGAAGAAAAGTAGTAACGTCCTTGTCAAAATTAAATATGCAATTGTAACCATGTATCATCATCATGTATCACAGTCTCCGTATATTCTCTACCTAACCAGTTCATACAGCAATTCATATTGCACTGAACAGTTCCGTAGATGATGACGATGTAGTCAAATAAGCTGCTTTATTATATGCTCATTTTGTTCTCCGTTAACTTTACATTGTCAGAATCGTGCAATATTTTACGATATTGAACTCGCTTGCTCGATTCATATTGCATTCACGTGAATAAAGGAACTAGTTTCTATTGTAAACAAACAATTTGTTTCAGAATGAACTAAAGCAGATGTTTCGTGCACTGCCACATACCAACTGCTTTGGCACATTCCGCGTTAACTTTTTTGATACAATGTTTCAGATTTAGTCTAGCTATAGACGCCATACAGGGTCCTTACAAATAACATGGAAGTGACAAGGCATAAACTGTCTTCTTTAGCTGGTAATAAGAATGACAAAAACTATACTTGCAGTTTTTTCATTCTGAATTTCCTCAAAAGTACTTTCTTAGTTCTGCAAATCCGAACTACATGAGCCATGTCATGGGATCTCAAGCTTGATTATACATTTCGAAATTGTACTGTAATTTTAAATATATTCCATGTGCAATTACATCCTCCTTATCGCACTCAAAATGAAATAAACATTAAATTCCATAGCGTCTTTTCGATAATTGCAAATGAAAGACTTCATATTTTTCCCACATTATGATTTGAAACGTTCAATGACAGAAGAGAAACACACCTGCAGATGTCAACACGCTTCTTCCATCACTGCTTCAATTCAATGTATATTTCATGTAGAATTGGCACAGATGCTACTGACTGAAATCCGATGTACTTCATGTAGATAAATCCAGTCCATAATCACGAAATGTCGTCGAATAAAAAAAAAATACCAAAATCTATTCATTCCAGATCAAATGGAAAAGTTGTTGCCGTGCGCATTCATTCAATATATGACTCCAAATTTCAATTTCAAGTAGACCAAAACACCATTTTCTTGCGAAATTTATGTCGAGCGCGCAACCATGTTCAAATATATCTGGGCGGAGTTACGTGCGCGTTAATAATATTGTTGTGTAATGATGACTCTACGATTGTGTATTTAGTTTGGAATACGGCATACATTCAGTTACTTTGTTTCTTGTAGTGTATTTTTGTTTATATAATTAAGCCTTGGGTAGAATACGAAATGAGCTTATAATAAAAAGGTTCCTGTATTTGTATGGGAAAATATGAACTCGTTTTGTCGGATGGATATACTTTTCTCCCAAGGTCGTGCAGTATAGCCATCCAAAAACCTCGTTCATATATTCCCATACAAATGCATTAACCTGTAAAATATTATTAAAATAATTTTACAAGCTATT
>JAECUM010070464.1:0-18321 GCA_016617855.1 Megalonaias nervosa | reverse complement strand
AAAAAAAAAAATTGGTGTATTTTTATGTTAAAAAAATAGAAGTGTGTCTATAAGCACTTCGTGTCTTTTGTCAGTAGAAACAAAATCTACACATTATTTCTCTGTCTTGTCGAATCGTGCATATCTGTGTTTGTAAGTAAAAAAAAGTCAAGGTGAGTGTTTCTTTTAGGTCCGGGCATTTGATGTGATGGTAACTTTTGGTGTCAGGGGATGTTTACCTTCAAGTATATAAAGCGGAGCGATCGTCAGTCTGGCTACCAATCATTGACGTATCAACACTGAAGATGAGTAACAGAACTGCCAAGCTTTTAGAACTCCAAATGCACCTGGAATATGCCAGGCGAATTTTAGACGAACTGGCTATGGAGGCAATACAGGAGGAAGCCAGAATAAAAGAGGATGAAGAGAAGAGGAAAAAGAAGAAAGAGAAGGAGGAAAGGATCCTGTCTCACCTTATGTTAAGTCCTGTGTGTGAGGTGAAACCTGAGGTGAGGACGCTTCCACAACCAGTACCAGCACGACAACCAGCGAGACAACCACTACCAGCACCACAACCTCTACTAGTACTGCAGCCACTACCAGCACCACAACTTCATCATCAACGGTTGTGGTATAGGAGAAGGAGGGAAGCCTTCACTATCCCAGAGAAGGAAGATTGGGATAGTGAAGCAACTCAAGCCCCCTCTGCACTCCCAAGAACAACACTGAATTGGGAGTTAGATTGGAGTAGGAGATGCGTGTGTGATGCCCGCCCTGGGAGGTGCCAGCATTAACCAGGTGCAATTGGAGTTTAAAAAAAAAAAAAAAACAACCCTTCTCGGGGCTAACCAGATCTCTAGAAAAGAGAGACTATTCAAGTTGCCAATTTGTGTGAATGTGTAGTATTGAGACTATAAACACTCACTTCTTTACTGATGTGTGTGTGTGTGTTTTGCGTTCGCGTACGTTTGTGTGGATAGTAGATATGGTATGTTTGTCTTCTCTTCCCGTTTGTTTGGATAGTATAGTATGTGTATTTTATGCATGCGCATTTGTTTGTGTGGATAGTAATATGGTGTGTTTTATGCGTTTGCGCTCGTTTGTGTGGATGGTAATTATGGTGTGTTTTATGCGTTCGCGTCCGTTTGTGTGGATAGTAGGCATGGTGTATTTTTTCTTCTCTTCTCGTCTGTGTGGATAGCATAGTGTGTGTGTTTTATGCATTCGCGTTCGATTCTGTGGATAGTATAGTGTGTTTTATGCATTCACGTCCGTTTGTGTGAATAGTAAGTATGGTGTGTTTTATGCATTCGCGTCCGTTCGTGGGGATAGTAAGTATGGTGTGTTTCATGCGTTCGCCTTCGTTTGTGTGGATAGTAGTTATGGTGTTTGTTTTTTTTTTTTTTTTCTCTTCCCGTCTGTGTGGATAGTATAGTGTGTGTGTATGTTTTATGCATTCGCGTCCGTTTGTGTGGATAGTATAGTGTGTGTGTTTTATGCATTCGCGTACGTTTGTGTGGATAGTAAGTAAGGTGTGTTTTATGCATTTGCGTTCATTTGTGTGGATAGTAGATATGGTGTGCTTTATGCATTCGCGTCCGTTTGTGTGGATAGTAGATGATATGTGAACTGAGTGTAAGGGATGTTTTCCTTCACGTCCGTGCTCCACGGATATAAAGCAGAGCGCTCGTCAGTCTGGCTACCCGAGTTGACTATTCAACACCTTCAAATGAATAAATGTATTTAATGAATTAAGACATAGTTGGTTCTGGATGATTGATGCAGCCTACGTGGTGGAAAGGCTTGAATAAACAACGGAGCTATCCAGTCTCGAAAGACTTTGTGAACAGTCAAGTCACTAGCCTCAAAGTAGCCAGGGATCTGGTGCAAGGAATGATAGAAGAGGAGGTGGAAAAATTAAAGAGGCTTCATGCAGCCTAAGTATGCAAGAATAGGCACATTGAAGGAAGCCCTTGATCTTGTCATCCAAGTGAGGAGCTTCTTGCAAGATATATTTAATTGGACAGAATGGTCTTTTCTCCAGTGGGGCTTACAACAATTAAGGAAAGCCGAAGACAAGATGAAAAACGTGATGGAAGAGGAGGTAAAGAAAATCAAAGACACCTGGACAAAAGTGAAAAGAGAAGGAAAACAGAAAGAGAAAAGAAGAGTTTGAAAGACTGAACAACAACTGGATGAAGGTGCAGATAAAATATAGAGCCATGGGACATCCTGACTGGATTCCAGAGGATGCAAAAACGAAGAAGAAGAAAGGAATCATTGAAAAAGTGAGGAACTGGTGGAAGAAGTGGAAAAAAATAGAAGAAGAAGAAGAAGAAGAAGAAGAAGAACCCAAAGGCCCTTTTCAGGGCCACTTTCATATGCCTCGAAAAGATATTTATTCTTTCTTGCCTAAAAATGTTTTTATTCGATAGTATAATTTATGTTTATCTCTCAAAAACATTATTCTCTTCCCTAAATTTTTTTTGTCGGTTGTATGATTTGGGTATGACAGATTGATGTTCATCAATCTATGGAAACGAACGCGAATGCATAAAACACTATACTATCCACAGAATCGAACGCGAATGCATAAAACTTTGTATTGGAATGGAATAGGTGGGATGACGTCACGGTACTTGCCACATTGTTGCAAGTGTCCAGTACCGTGACGTCACCCTACCTGTTCCATTCCTATTGTCCCTATACAAAATTCCCATCGTCGCCATAGTATCTCAGGGTGTGCCATTTCTCGCTATAAATCTTGTCGCCAGGGTACAAACCCCCAAATTTAACATTACGGTCTACGTGTCCCTATATCGGCCCCTATAACTACTTATTAGGGTTTGTGATCTCTGTCATCAATGGTTTATGGGCTAAACTATCCATTTTTCTGTATCATATATATATTTTGATGACTGGTACTTGACAAGACCTCCAATATGACAAATTTTTCAATAATCGACATGGAATAAAATGCATCATAAACGCAACTTTAAACTAAATTTAAATACAGAAATGGCAAAGGCAACTGTATCCTGTATGGGAAAATTTTAACAACGTTTGACACAAGATCTGAATTTGAAGAAAAACCTTTAACAGTTGCGTAGGACACTGTAGTTTACAGTTTAGGGCTTCTATTCATAGACTCTATGTTGCAAATCTCGTTTGGACAAAGTTTATGACTTCTAATCATAGACTTCATGTTGGTAAAGGTCGCTTCGACAAAGTCGAGGACTTCTAACCATATACTCTATGTTGGAGAAAGGCAATTGGGTCAAAGGTTAGCATTTTTAATCATAAACTCCATTTTAAAAAGGTCATCGGGGCAATAAATATTTTGAAGCCAGAACCTTTAATTATTGCGTGAAAAATATACATACATATTAGGGACGAGTTTAATTACTTTATTGTTTTCCCAATAAAGACTTAAGTTTCTAAACCTTGTTATTATGCAAAGCTTTATAGCAAAATCATAAAACGTATTTGCAACCAACACTTAAAACATTCTCCACAATACTGCCAATTTGTTACTCTAATAATAAATACAATATTATAATCTTTACATATAGAATGTGCAGTTTCACAGTTTTTATATGACAACATGTTAAATATCACTTTAAGCGACTCTGATTGGTCCAAATATGCCGATGAAATTCTTGTGCAATATTATCTTTGCTGATTAACTGCGATCGTAGGAAAATTTCATTACCCTGGAACTTTTTGTTTTACTATTACTACTTACATTTTGTTGGCCATTTATTCCAATCGACTGCACAAAGGGAATTGTGGAAAATGGTCACATCTCTCTGATTATGGCTCATTTACCCCACCATGGGCTCGTTACACCATGTACGGATTATCCTGGACTGCATAATGGTGTTAATCCCCAAACAAGAGCAAAAACAACAACAAGTAAAAGTAAGGGAATTAGTCAATTGATACCGTATATGCAAGAAATAAATTCATCTCTGTTCACAGAAGAATGTGGACATAAACCGGTCTCCAAAGAACTTTTTCAAGCCACAGCATGTTTGCGCGGCAAAATAGCTCTTATCATGTGATTCAATTCCCAATTTGTCTATGTCTACTATAGTCTACGGTTATAAATTGAATAATGAAAATATCCGTCATAAATACATTAAAATCTGGAATATCCTCATCCATAATCATCCTTTTACATATCCAACCAGTTGAATGCTTCGGAGTGAAACTGATAGTGGCTCAGTCTCGCCGTTAAACATTTCTTTATGTGACGTCATACTGAACTTGCACATACATTCTGTGTCGAAAAATTATGTTGAGTCACAGGTGTACTACTCGACATTAATGTTTAAAAAGCAATAATCTAATAAGAAAAAATATACCAAGCGAAAAAAATTTCAGCAGGTTATTATTCAGGCTATCATTGATTTTTCTACTTTGCACCAAACTGAAGTTTCGGGCTCTGAAGCGTACGAATTGCACGAACTTTGCCTGCCGGGACAAACGTAGGTTCATATGCAACATGCTCTATTTACTGAGAGATACGGCATTTGCGTCTCTACGATACATTCCTTCATTAATCTGAGAACAGTGTCAGATGCAAAATTAAGTTCCTACTTATCATTAACTCGATTCAACTTTTCGGTATCCTGTTCCATAGGAGAATTATACATTTGTCATCCTAAGTCCACACAGATCGAATGCAAGTTAACACTCATTTCCAACACATCCCGACTATGCGGCATACACTTTAATGGCAAAAAATTTGATTGGCTCAAAGTACTTAAATAACACCCATGCATCTGGTTCATGAAGTCACCTTCTGAGCCAGTCATATTTCGTAGAGCCATAAATCAACTATAGCTTGATGAATAGAAAAATATCTCAGGAGTAAAACAAGCCTTAGATTGTTGTCGTGTTCCTTCAAAACACGGAAACTGCAGAAGGAAAGATGTGGAATGAAGATTTTAGAAGCTACTTACTTTGACTTTTTATAGCATGATAGACATAGCCCTTTGTCAGAACGGGTTATCGGGGTAATCCACTGAAATTTTGTGAGTCGATATTATATTTTTTTCCGTCTGGTTATTGCTTTTTTAACACTAAGCTCGCGTCAAGCACATGTGGTTCGAGTCATATATTGTATTTCTTCGGAAGGAGAGTTGTTCTTTGAATTACTATTGTTAAAAGTAAAACTAATCAATTTTACTAGTTATAGAACAGCGCCAAATATTCCAGGGACGATTATTTCGCGCAACAAATGATAGGTGCAACGACGGAGTCAGTATAAATGAAATTATTTCTACTTCTTTCACTCTTTTTTCCATTAACATAAAAACTATATGATAAACTGAATCTCAAATGGGTAATGTATTATTAAATTTATGAAACTCGTTGAAAAAATTCAATATTTAAGCATTACCCATTTGAGATCTATATATTCTCTCTTTAAAATGTTACATTTATGTATCTAAATAATCTCACACTTTCTCTAAACTTTTCATTCTTCTACTCTAAACCTTGACCAGTAATGCCATGCGTTTCATGATAGCTTTGATAGGTCACTTTATAAAGTTGTAGTAGTTGCGGTATTTTCAAATGACTCCTGTTTGTGGACTTACTTAGATTAATACAAGTTATGTTTTGTTATGTTTTGGTTGAAATAAGTTCGCATTAAGGACTTTTGCCTAGACGCTTTGGTTCGTTTTGTTTGGCAATCAGATCAATATAGTGTGCCCTATCAACTTGCAAATCGAACCCAGCGTCACTGCGTAGGTATACAAAACGTTAACCACTGAACTACCGACCCTAAATTTATTGGTGTGGTCCCTCTCAGATTAACATCGTATGAGGAACCCCCTAGCGCCAAAAGTTAAGGTATTGTATGTATTCATGTTTTTTTCATTGTGTGTGTGTTTCTTGTATTAAGTTTATTGAATTTCGATTTTATTAAATTTTCAGTTAGGGATTGTACACCATTCAAATCAATTGTAGCTTCTAAAGTATCAGATTCCTGGAGTTGTTATTTAATTTATAATTATAGTTATTCTATAAGTCTAGAGTTCAATGAGGAAGGAAATTAATTTTAATTTCAAGTATATGCTAGATAAGTATTAAAAGTAATTAGTAGTAATTAGAGTTTTAAAATTTTGTATTTATCTAGACAGAGTTTGAAATTAAATACTGGAATTGTTATTTAAATTTATAATTCTAGTTTCTCTATAAATATAATGTTTAATATAAATAATTTTAATATATGCAAAGTTGGTAGTGAAAGTTAATTACTTAATTTTTTGGGGATCTTAATTAGGCATGAGCAGCATTCACTCTACGCTTCCGCGACCACGTGAACACTAGCTCAGGTGCCATGAGTTTCTTGTTCAATACATGAATAATTGTTTAGTTCTAGTATGGAATTTTGATCACAAATCAATCATTTTGAAAATATTTAGTAATCATAATTAGTTTAAATATCGTAAGGTTTAGTTCTAAAAATTAGTTATAATTAAATAATGCAAGGATGTATATTAAAGTTGCCGAGTCTATTAAAGCTATTTCGTGAATAAGTCAGACACAAATCATACAAATATTGAATCTGTCCTTTCTCCCTGGTCCGTAAAATCCATCTAATCGGACTCTACATCACAAGGAGGAGTTTCGTCATCAAATAGTGTATTGATTTAATCTTTCAAAATCTTCCATTGCCTTAAATCAAAGTCCGTATTCGTTCCGTTCGTTATTCCATGATTCCTTTTCTCCGTTGACTTTCCATCTTCCTCATTAAACAAATGTAACTGGGGGCAAAAATACACATATTCAATTCAGAAGACTTACTTCTCAACCAGTAGTTTCAGAATTTCGCAGATCTCTAAGTAGACTGCTTACCGACAAAACGTTCCGTACCGACCCTAAAGCAAAGGAGTGCAGCCGTAGTCTCCGGCCATTGCCTCTATGGATTTTTTAATACGATTTGTTTACATATTCAACAAATTTAATCTTTCTAAGGTGTTTTCGGTGATACTTATAATAAATTGCATAAATCACCGTATTTAACCGTATTAAGTTCTGTGCTGTGCTATATTATTTTCTGGTGCAAGTCTGGGCAGCATGTATTGGGTGGCGTAGCTATAAATGACGGTTTGTATCCACTTGATTTTACCACAAGTTCGTTTAATAAATACAAACGTAGCAGGTATCCAAACAAAACTCCATTGTTTTTAGGTTACACACAAATGTATTAACTGACACCGTTTGTAGTAATTAATTTTGTTGCATGGTTACTTGTAGAAACATTTTCTGCAGGAATTTTGGGGTCTAAGTATTAATAATTCACATGTACTATTTAAGAAAGAGTATACATTAAATACTGAAAGATCGGGGGGCGGGGGAGATAATATGCTGATTTAAAAAACCGGAATAACTAAATTTACTGTATATCCTGGAATAAAATAATAACGGCCCAAGTAATGTCAGAACGCCTGAATGAGCTAAATTATGCACCTCTCAAAATAGTCCAGTCATTTCGCCGATATTGGGAAGTCGCCACTTCATATACACATTGATACTTGCATGCATGCATGCATGAATACATACATACATACATACATACATACATACATACATACATACGTACGTACGTCTTATTATTAGGGAAAATTTTAAACAAAGAAAGAAGAAAGGGGAAAAAATAGATGTAAAATAAATCTTACTGCATAAACAATGGAGTTAGTATATCTGACTTATAATTTTTACAATTTATAATTTTTATTAAATATTCGTATCATATTACCTTTTGGGTATTTTGTTATCATTTGCATTAACAAAATATCTCCAAATAGATTCACGTAGACGGGTTGATTATTTTTTTTATATTTGCTGGCCTCTATATGTGTAATTTTGATAGTGTTTGGGCTTCCATTATTCCATTTACCACACATTATTGACAAAACATGACAATGTTTATTTCATATGTGTTTTGTAATATACTTCCCACATCAAGAGTTTTATCAAAACATTCATCAGACACAGCTTTTCCGTTTTTTAATATATGATAACTTTCAACTGTATTATATTATCCCACCATTTATTTAATGGTTATTTTTTATTTACAATACAGTACAATACCATATCATAGAGTGCAATAATGGTACAATACAAATACAATATTGTACAATACCATACCATGCCATAAAATATAGTACAATACAATACAACTCAGTACGATACAATACAATACAATACGACGCAGTACAATATAACACAATACAATAAAATAAAATTGTTACGTATCGGCTCGTTTAAAGTAACATAAAGAAAAGAGCGAAGACAACAAGCTTTGTAAATTTTAACAAAATGATTTATTTCCCTAGAAAACACGGTGAAAAGGTAAAAATATGAAACAAGACTTACGATTTACGAAGATTCAAAAATGTGTCCTAAAATTGTGAAAAACACATAAGTCCTGTGAATAAACAGTTCTAAATTTACGTAGTCTGAATCTCCATTCCGTTCCAAGATGGTGGATGATGACGTCAGACGAAGGTTAAACACAAGTGTCCAGAATTTTCACTGTGAATCACAATTTGTATTGTTCAGTTCCAATTTAGAATTAATTTCAGCAAATGTCTTTGTCCAAAGCCAGTTGTGTAGTCCTCCAGGGAAAATAATTATTATTTAAAAGGTAGATGAAGTACAGCTAACAAAACATATGTTATTCTTCATACGTACGAACGAACAACTCTTTCCAGCACAAAAGAACACCTTCTTCTTAAGGTATTAGAAACTCTACAAGATGTTACGATGTGACTCTCTAAGATGTTAAAATATGACTCTAGACTAGTTCGCAGCTACCTGAGTATTTTAAAGCAAACTAATACGTCATTTCATGTACACGCATGAAGAAATCGTGGAGATTTCGAAATATCGCCAACGTAGTATAGGATGTCAACAAGTATTATTAGTAATGACCGTGGTCACAACCAATCATTTACATAGCTATTTCCGATTGTTTACTTAATATGACAAAACTGTCATACAAAAATCTTGCTTACGCGAGTCACATTTACGTTTTAAATAAACACGATGTTTCTAACAAAATATCAGATCCTGCGAACATAAACATCATCATAATAATAATTATATTTAATGATATAAAAAATGAAATAAAAATGAAATAGAAAGAATTAAAAAGAATTCAAATTTTAACACATATAATTTAACTACAGGGTAGTAACAAAATAAAATACAAAACACAACACAACACATTACAATATAACTCAACGCAATACAATACAATACAATACAATAGCATAGTATAAATACACTCAATGTACAGTATCGTATATTTAAGATGCATGTTCGAATCTTACACGAGTCTGGCTAGCTATTGTGTCTGTGGGCATGACACTTTACCCAAATGCCGCAATTTAGTGTATTGGCAATAGCTCTGAACCGGCAATGAACACAAAGAGGAATATCATGTATATTGGCATTGGAACATAGCAAGTATCTAAGCATGCATATATATATATATATATATATATATATATATATATATATATATATATATATATATATATATATATATATATATATTGTTACGTATATGTAATTAAATTGCTTGTGTGTTAATTTTAAAATTCTTTTTTTATTTTATTTTTGTTTCATTACATTTTTTATTGTAATTATTATTTTCATGGGATTCGATATTCTATTTCAGTAATTCCATTTATCTAAAACGTAAAAGATGTTACATTAGCATTATCTTTTAGTTCACCCTGGTGCGCGGTAGTATAAACACTACGCGAAAACGATTGGCTATTGCGAAGGACATTTCGGTCTACGTGTAGTCTGAATAAACAATGTTTTATTTTTAAATTTATTTCAGAGTGAGAATCTGGATACGGCTGTTCTTGCTACGTGACAAATTTCATATTTTCTATTACGTTGTTCAAGTGTTAAGAGACCACGTGACCTATCACGCGAGAACGGGATGATATTTTAGCCTTTTACCCTTTCTGAGAGCTTTTCAGTTAGTTTTTGTATCTTTAAACCTTGAGGGCTCGAAAGGTTTCTATTGCTGAAACCAGATTGTTTTTGAAGTTCATTTGTTTTTGGAATTTATTAATTTATTCTCTAGAAAATCAAAGGAGTGTAACTTTTTAATAAATATTCTGGGAGAAATTCAGTGGAAATTTATTCTGGAATTATACGGAAACATAAACTGTGATTCAATTGAGGAATTGTTGCCATTAGTACAACGACCACATTGACGTCATCGACTTCCATATTGGAACGTCGTCGAGATTCGAACCTGGATTCTATTAGAACTATTTAGTGATAGGACTTGTGTTTTTCAATCTTAGGATTAAATTTTGGATTATATTCACAAACCGTAAGTCCTATTTCCAATGTTTACATTGTTTTCTAGAGAAATGAATTATTTTGTTAAAATATACAAAGCTTGTCGACTTCACTCTTTTTTCTTGTTATTATTGTACGAGCCTACACGTAACAATATATATATATATATATATATATATATATATATATATATATATATATATATATATATCCGTGACAAGATACACACCCAAAATATTCTCAGTATTTTACGATCTTTTGTCTTTGATGAAAAAATTAGTTTCTCTTTGTCCATGTATATTTTTATATTATTCTTTGATTTTGTTTTATTTTTTATTTCAAACAATATGATTTCATGTATTATATACTGTGTAGTTGTGTTACATTGGATTTGCAGATTGAAAGCAGCAAGTTTTTGTTTTGCAACCTGTCGTTTTTTATGTTAGAATTTTCTATTTTACCTATCACATATTCAACATTTCACAAACATTATTTTTATTTTTTTTCATGACGTTAAATAATATGATTTTATGTGTTATATTAGCATGAAATACTGAAATTGCATATTGGTTTGATTGATCAGAAGTAGTCAATAAATTAATATATTCCATTTATATACTTGTTGGAACAGTTTAAATAACTACCCAATGTGTTCCATGACCTTTTGAAAGTACTCCAAATTTTACTATACTACTGTCATTTTGTGATATTTCATCTAGAAGCATATCTTCATATCCTTACCAAAAGAACCTCTAATAGTTTTTACTCTTCAGTCTTTACAATTTCAATAACAAAGGTGTTTTAATACTTTGTATGCATGTTTTTCCTGTAAAAACGAAACCTTGTCCTCTTGTTCCTGAGAATACTAATCCAAAACCAAAATTCCCCAAAGACACGGTAAAAGAGAACTTGCTATCCCGTAAGTAAATATGAAGGAACTTATATTTGCTACATGGCCTTGGGGTTTTGCTTTTGCAATCAGTTCAATTTGCGCTTTTGTTAACATTAATATTACCCGGGGAGTTCCTAGTAACATAGTCGCTTGACGTTCTCCACGCGTTACTCTTGCCATATTGAGATGCTGCCTTCCACGCATGCGTCAGCAATTTAAGTTTCAATTCAATAACCGAAGGATGCACAACTGTTCTGTTCAAACCGGGATTAATACTAAAAAGGTGAGCGAACTGAAGATTTCATGCCATAGTTCAAAAGAAGAGGGACTGCAATGACCATCCGTATACAAAGATCAGTCGAAAAAAAATATTAATTACTAGAGGCTGAAAACTTCATTCTAAACTGTTCCCAGCACAGTTCATCTCCGCCACCAATAACAACAGGAAAAAAGCGGAGAAAAACTTGATGGTCAAGAAATAGTTGTGAAATCTGTCTGCCTCGTTTTGACAGAGCTGTAGTGGTGCTAGGCAGACAAGAATAGTCGCAAAGTTTCTAATCGCTGTGTCAAAGCACAAAGGAGTAAAAGTGCAGAAAAGGAAGAAACTGGTCCATGAAGATAAAACTTTGAGACACAGGAAGTTCAATCAACACAGAAGCACAAATATACTATGGTTCATCTGTAAATAGCTAGCAGCTAGCAGCTTTCAATATATACACCAGAAAAAAGTCAAGTATGAATGATTTAAATACTTGTAATTTTGAGGATCCCAAAGCACACAATTGCCGGATGCATGTAACACAGTTTTAAACAGCTCACAAATTTAAAAAAAAATTGAAAGGAAAAAGTAGCTGAAACTTAAACTAAGGAAACAAATGAAGCACTGTTCATGACCTTGACCTTAAAGACAGGACCCCAATATGCCGTGTGTACACCTGCTAATGAAAATGCTGAAACGTCCCAATTGTATAGAAGTGAAAATTGTGATAGCAAAACTGAAGATATAACAAAGACCTCAAGACCCCCAGTGCTGCGTATGACACTCTCTGATGATAATGTACGATTATACAAATGTATGATTATACAATATTTCAAATGATAATATACGATTATACGATGCTTCATTCCTAAAGCTTAATGAGATTTAATTGTTTCTAGTCAGTAAAATATGGTGGAAAAGCCCCATGACCTTTAAGAGTTCTCAAATTCCCTCGTGTCTAGAGTGGAAAGTGTAGTGAAAATGAAACCAATCACATGACCCTGAAAAGTTCCAATGTTCTAGAGTTTCTAGTTAGTGAAATGAAGTGGAATACAGAAAATGTCCTATGACCCTGAAGAGTTGTAAATGTACAGAGTTTCTAGCCAGGAAATTGTAGTGGAAAATTAAAAGTCGCATGACCTTGAAGAGTTCTAAAGTTAAAGCATTTCTAGAGATAAATGTGCAGTGGGAAATAAAACTGTCCCTTGACCTTGAACATAGCAGCACCAATGTGATACACAAAACATCTTCTAATGATGCTATACATCATGTATCATCCATTAATCTCCAACAGTTCTAAAGCCATATACATGAATGAAAAGTTTGAGGACAGTGTACAATGTTGACCCATGACCTTGACGAATGTACCCCTCTCCCACCGAGATTTGCCATAAACCTTCTGATACTGATGTACATTCATCCCATTGTAACATATAAACTGAAATGGCTTAATTGTTGTATAGCAAAAAGTAATATATATGAGAAAACGTACAGCATGGAACTAGTACTTGACCATTGCAAGCATAGCACCTAACGATGATGTTCAAGTATACCGCTTTTCATTTGTAATTCCCAAGTGGCTTGAAAGTTAAAGCACAGAAAGGTGCAATGGAAAACTTGAAATCTGAAGTTGTGATCCTGACCTTGTACACTAAACTATGTGGAGCTCAATACACTGACGATAAACGATTATGGACTATAGATGGATCGATCGATGGCTGGAAACGTGTATCCTATGTTCCCGCTTTTCAGTAAAAAGTCCCAGGGCAAATGAAACTGTGAAATGAAATACAAATAACTTTATTGAAATGAAGAAGTCGAAGCATCTTGTATATACAGATAAAATATGCAAATGTGATACATGGCTCGTTTGTCATGTGATCCACAATGATACATAGCTTGTTCGTCATCAGAATTTTCTCAACCTTTTCGATTAATTTGATCCCTGTCACTGCCAGATTACTTCTCTATGTAACCATTAACTATTTGTTATGTCAATACAGATTACTGTTCTGTACAACCATGAACCATTTATCATGTCAATACATGTTACTTATCTGAACAAGAAAGAGCCATGTTTGTATTTCAGTACCTCTTACTTTTCTGTACAACACGTAATCATTTGTCATGTTGCAGAGTGAATTTTTTTTAATGACAGGTGTGAAATTAATTGACTTGTTGACACGCGATACTTTTTCCCATGATCATCATTAGCTTATGATTTGTGTTAGTAATAAAGACTCCCCAATCAAAAAGTTGTTTTTATGGTCTAGACATGGAAAAGTCGCTCTGATAGATGTTTGTTTTGTTTAAATCTAGAAGCATAACCCTCACATTTAAAGCGAATGTTGTTATGCTAACATGTTCAACATGTTTCACATTGGTGCATGTACTTTAACTTTTTTCAATTTTACGACATGCCAGAGTCCGACTCATCTAGTCTAATTTCATTTCCATATACAAAACAAGCAGAATGTATGGACAGACTTACAGGTCATCATTTTACATTCTCACCGTTGAAATGGTGCAGGCATATAAATTAAAGATTAAAATCTAATCAGCATATGACAAATCTATACACATGAAACATGTGTATTGAATTATTTTAGTTATACTTTTTTCAAGCAACCATGTCAAAGTGGTACAAGTTTTTTTTACATGCAAATATAGAAACTCTACTGTCACAAATATCCCCCAAACCCAAAATGAAATAATACAAGATACAATTTCAAAATCCTTCATTTCTAGAACAAAACCTATTCTTATGAAGTATTACAAAAAGTCACTGATGCTTAAGTCCAGCAATGAAAATATAATAAACTGACACAAAAAGTAAGAGGCCAAAGTGGGCTTTGCATCAATCACTAAATTTTACCAACTAAACAGTTGACCATTTCACTAAGCTTGCTTACATATTGAAAGAACACGGCCTATTTGAACAATCTTCCAAAACTTTGTACTGTATAACGTTAACTATTTCTCTTTAGTTTTATAACAAAAGCAGTCTTTCCGATTACAGAAACAGTGTACATGGCCAAGATCTCTGTCTCTGTCTATTTGAGATCGCACAATAAATGCAGCCTTCAGGTCCTGAGATGTTAAAAGGTCAGCCAATAACACGAAAGCTGAGCTGGGTTGGATTGCTTTTAGTTGGGTTGGCTTGTATTTAACATCACATCAATGACTGTTTAGTCCCAAACAAATGGGACATTAAATGACTCTTGCTGAAGAACACAACATGAAAGCTTAACAACATGACCCCCCCATCTCGATAATATGCACATATTTTACTAACTTGCAAACCCACGATAATGACAATAGAGCTTACTGAACACAATGGAGTAAAATCCAATCAAAATTTAGTCCCCCAGTGAAGAAGCTCTGCCAATCACATACAAGATCACTTTACAAATATTCATAGTTCTCCCTGGTAATTAGGTTTATCCAACATCTGTATGAGATTGACTTATTGATCATGTATCCTTTGCAATTAGACTTGTCGACCATCTTGATGAGATCTACGTATTTATCAAGTCTCCTTTATAATCAAGTCTGTGCAACCTCCTGGTCAGATTGACTTGTTTATCAAGTACCCGGTGTAATGATGTTGATCAACATCTTAATGAGAATGACTTGTTCATCAAGTGTCCCTTGTAATTAGGCTTAACCAACACCTTGATGAGATTGCCTACTTACTAAGTATTCTTTGGAAAGTATCCCATGTAATTAAGTTTATCAAACACCTTAATGAGATTGACATTTTGCAAAGTGTCCCTTGTATTCAAGTTTATCCAACACCCCGAAGAGATTATCTATTTATCAAATGTCCCTTGCAATTAATTTTATCCATCACCGTAATGAGATTGGCTTGTTTACCAAGAGTTCCTTGTAATTAAGTTTATCTGACATGCTGATGAGATTGACTATTTAACAAATGTCTCTTGCAATCAAGTTTATCCAACACCTTAATAATGTTGACTTATTTATAAAGTGTCCCATGTTATTAAATTTATCCAATACCTTAGTAATTAAGTTTATCCAACACCTTAATATGACTGGCTTATTTACCAAGTGTTCCTTGTAAATAAATTTATCCAACCATTTAATGAGATCAACTTGCTTATCATGTTCCCTTGTAATACTAGCCTATTTACTAAATTTGATACAAATCTTAGTGATACAAGCCTATTTACCAAATTTGATGCCAATCTTAATGATAGAAACATATTACCAAGTTTGGCACAAATCTTAATGATGCAAGTTTATTTATCAATTTTGACACAACTCTTAATGATGCAAGCCATTTTACCACGTTTGATGCAAATCTTAATGATACTAGCCTATTTACCAATTTTGACACAACTCTTAATGATGCAAGCCATTTTACCAAGTTTGACACAAATCTTAATCATAGAAACCTATTACCAGTTTTGACAAATCTTAATGATACAAGTCTATTTACCAATTTTGATGCAAATCATAATGACACAAGTTTATTTACCAAGTTTGACACACCTCTTAATGATACAAGCTTATTTACCAATTTTGACGCAAATCTTAATGATACAAGCCTATTTACCAAGTTTGATAAGAATCTAATCAGTAATAGAATTGCCCACATCTTCATAAAATCAACCAGATGCAAGATCGTCTTAATTATATGATGGACGAATCATTTATATTTATTATCTATTTACAAAGTTTTGTCAAATCAGATTGTTGTTACGGTTATTAATAAGGTACCGAGCTCAATCAGCACATTAAAAAACTTATCCATGATCTTCATGATGCAAGCCCTTATATTTGAAAAACTCACTTAAAAAACAAAAAACATGCCAAGAAGGCATTAAAAATTATAACCTAAAACGACAACATCTATATAATAGCTTTAAAAAATCATCCAAGATGCTAAGGATGTAATGGATAGCTGAAATTACACAATCTGGCAATCTGGGGTGACAATTCAGTCACAGTACATGTAACAGAGTTTTGGAATGATCAGTTACTGTCCATAAGATACATTTACATACCAATTTCCAGGAGTTTTGATGAAAGAGGTGAAAGAATACTGATGGTTAATGAATAAATGCCAGACAATGCACAGTCACTTGAGTTTGGAATGTGGCAAGTTTCGAATAAACTAATCTCACTGAAATGCATGTTAGGCTACAGTGACCTAGTTAGGTACAGCCATGTTCCCCTTCTTGAAATCTATCAGTTTACAATTTTCACAATGGAAAAAAAAAATCCAAGAAGCAACAAATAAACATATGAATGAATCAAAAAACAGGCAAAACACTAAAACTCCTGTCAATGTTATGGGCAGGCAATAATTAAGTCTCAAATATAAAAATAAAATGCTCAAAAATTTTAGCAGCAACTTTTTTAAGCTTTAAATCATTTAAGTAACAACAACATGCAAAACTAACTTGGAACAATCACAATTAAATGTTCTTCTTTAAGCGCAATTTTATCTAGAACTCCTTAATATGATGTCCAGGCATTGCTAACAATGTTACTCCATGTCCAACTGGAAGGAAAAAGTGTTATGTGGACACAGGACAAACCACATTTACCCGGTCTGTGCATTTTAAACAGATATGTTCAAGGGGACTAATTAACCTTGAACAGCATTTTACCATGCAAATAAAAACAAATGACACATGTATACATACTGTAATAATTTCTAAAACAAAACAAGACAATGACAAAAAATAATCAGTGATAAAATGTAGAAAATGTGTAAACTGACCTAAATAAAGAAAGCTGTAATATGCATGAAATAGTAATATATTTGAAAGTATAAGAATGAGGAGAAAATTTGTTTTCAAAAATCATTCAGCAATAAGATCTCTGTCACACTTGTAGATAAAATACCTCAAAATCATTTTGTTCTCAAATCTCTGTTCAAAGGAACCAATATCCTACTGGTCAAAAAGGATTTCTAAGACCCATTCTTATTAACTGCCGAGTGATGAAAACAAGGCCAATATTTTTGACCTATAATAAGATTCTAAAGATGGTCACCATGGCAATCATATGAATTGCAAGAGTAATAATTCTCATTTATGAGTACATAGTACAAAGAGTCATATAGTGAAAACCACATGTTGATATGACCATCCATTCAAGCGAGATATCAACAAGATTTAAAATAGGCAACATGGCAGCCATGATGGGAGTCAAGAGCAGCATCATTTATTTACCAATTACATACCACATCAAGTTTTTCTCTAAAAACCCGATATCAATTTGAATATCTATACAGAAGGAGTAGTGATAACAAGATTTTCAAGATGACAGCCATATTGGATGGCAAACTGGTGCCATTTTCATTCAGTACCAAGTAGACACCATAATCAGCCTTTTCGTTAAAGGAGTATCTATAACAAGATGTTGTCCATATTAAAGGCCTGAACTGTACCATATTCATGTAGGACCAAATTGATAAAAAGAATGAAAACCCCATGGCATCGTACGTCCATATTAAAGGCCTGAACTGTACCATATTTATGTAAGACCAAATTGATAAAAAGAATGAAAACCCCATGGCATCATACGTCCATATTAAAGGCCTGAACTGTACCATATTTATGTAGGACCAAATTGATAAAAAGAATGAAAACCCCATGGCATCATACGTCCATATTAAAGGCCTGAACTGTACCATATTTATGTAGGACCAAATTGATAAAAAGAATGAAAACCCCATGGCAATATACGTCCATATTAAAGGCCTGAACTGTACCATATTTATGTAGGACCAAACTGATAAAAAGAATGAAAACCCCATGGCATCATACGTCCATATTAAAGGCCTGAACTGTACCATATTTATGTAGGA
>JAECUM010070463.1:0-13074 GCA_016617855.1 Megalonaias nervosa | reverse complement strand
TTATTCTTTCTCTACGGAGATTCGAACCCAGGTCCGCGGGTAAACGGCACCCATCCCCTTGCCTGCACGCACCAGCCCATATTCCTTCACGACTAAGCACGCATCACCAAAAAAATGATGCGACTGAATCGGTGTTATATGCACTCATGCGTAGCAGACACACTTGCATGACGACCCAATAATTAATTCTCTACACAGCCATTCCGGATTCCCATGAAAGAAATCTAGGTATATAGAATTAATTATATAGAATTATAAGCATACACCAGACAGAACGGAAAGTGCTATCCCTGGATTCTGCCTACTATTATCAAGCATTCTTCTATAGAATCCAGGGATAGCACTTTCCGTTCTGTCTGGTGTATATTTATAATTCTATATAATTAATCACTGATCGTCCATTGCGTGTTGTAAACTCGAATAGGATTCGCGGTGTGTGTCGCACACAATATGAAGACATGATCGTATTATCCGGCAGACAATTATTCAATGGCATCACGCTCAAGAAAATTTGCAGTTGAACTTGGTAAAAATAACGATTTTCCGTTATTGACTTTTCTGTACAAGCAACACATAAACCGTCCAAGCATTGTGATGAATTTGTGTTTCCAAACTCAATTGTGCACTAATCATTGGTCCCGCTGGATCATGTAAAACTCAACTGTTATTGCATATGGTTTTACGATGGTTAATCTGGGATCGGTTGTACATAAAAGAGTTGAGTAACAAAGGTTCGTTGAGAAGTGCTCACAACGCTAAGATGACTTTGTCTGTCACCATCGACTTCTTTAACATCAATGAAGAAGCCGCTACCATTAACTATTTAGATGCAAATAGAAACAATCTTGTCGTGTACGATGATGTGATGCTTGAAAATCAAGTCAATCCTGCACAAAATAGTTTCACGAGACCGGCACAAAAACACGGACGTCATTATTTGACTCAGCGATACGCACATGTACCTAAGTAATCCATGACAATCGTAACATGATGATGTTATTTCGCGGTATTGACGTTCATGGTCTTGAAAACATCAATTCTGCTTGGTATGACGCAGATGACACGTGGGATGAATTTCGTGAAATGTATGCGAGGATTACCTTGGACCCGTATAATTTTCTCACCATTGATTTGACCGGAACTTTCAGTCGAAGGGTAATATCGACCTGGTTTGGATGCGTCAATTTAACAATCAAAATCATAGAAGAGTATGGGAAGCGACGCCGTGAATTGATTCGTAATGTGATAGAAAATTGCAAAATATCAAAGATATGTTACAGTAGCGACAAACTGCGAGAGAAAACCTAACAATGGGTTTTGAACAAACATTTGCACCGTTGATTAAACCCATAAAAGAAATTGCCGAACGTGCCGAGGACATTACAAGGCTACAAAGGCTACCATGGATCAAGTGGCAGCGCCCACGGGGACAGAAAAAGCACCTCTCCTAAATGCAAGATAGCTCAACATACCAAGGCTATAAAAAAAAAAAAAAACACAAGAGCAACTGCAGAGATTATTATACGCTTGCCAGATAAGGCAGCTTAAGTCAAAGAATCTCTTCCATCACCTAAATACCAGTCAGTGATGAAAACACTGAAACGAAATTATAATTAAAAAGGTCGCTAGTGGATATTGGAAGACCCCATTCTTGCACGTTTGTTTGTGCCTCCAGAATGGAAAAATTTAGCCATCAAAGCGCTATCAAAGAACATAAAAATGGTATGGACCAAGTGGGTATACATGTAACTTACTGGGTCCTAAACAGCCTCTGATGAGCTGTTTGAGGAATATAATTACACACTTGATGTGGCTAAATTTGGAAAAATTGATGAAGCAAATGAATGGTGTTACAAAAAAAGCTGCATTGGAAAGAATCTACCTCTAGTGTATTTAAGTTTGAGACTGAAACAGAAGAATATTCGAATCAATAAAATTATCACCCTCCAACAGCGAATGCTACACAGAAAATCTTGCAAAAACACCAGAAACCAAGATCAGCCTACCCATGCACCTGAATCTCCTACACTGGAAAAATAATCAGATCGGATAGACAAGCAGGTACAAAGGTTTGCACAGCAACCGTTACCAGAGCAAGGAGAGAGTATTGGTGGGCTGTGTAATCCTAACGATCTAGCGGACCGATTGTAAATATCTGTGGGATCAGTTCGTGCGGGCAACAATGCACACGATGTCATTAGGGAATCGAAGTCGGTTTGTCTGCTTTTGTTCACTAATCGTCTCAAGAAACACACATCGCGCGTTGATGCATGAACTTATCGAAGATATTCATGATATATCCAACACCGAAAATGAGTTCTGACGATTAGTGTGCTACGTGAAATCTATGCATCAATGCAACAGGTGGTTGTCAATTCAGCCCAGAAAATGACCTCGATGATCACCATCTCATCCGAAAAATATGCATTGTGCCATGTTCTGCACCTGTGACTGCTGGTCACGCATGCACACTTGAGATCGCTATGAGTGTATTACAGTTGGCCTAATATTCGATCCATACCGTTTGATAATTTCTCCGCAAAAAACACATTGTGTTCTCAGCAGACACTGGCGCGAACTGGCAAACTATTGGACTTCCCTCTGACGCGTTCGACATAGAATTAATCAATGAATAAATCGACAAAAAATTACGGTGTTGACTGGCAAAGACTTTAAAATTTATATATGCTACCATGAGCCCACATTTGGTTCTTTCATTGCAATAAAATTTCAAACGTATGCGGTTGATATTGCATGGTTGTCAGTAAAATCAGTTTTAGGTTGGCCGGGCAACATTTTAGATGATAAACGATTTTACACGTGGAATATCATATCGCGCCTGACATTGTCAGAATTACTTCAACAACGAATGTCAGTGTAAATTGTAACGCCATCAGTGGCAGTTATGAAAGCAGGTCTGAAACAACAGGCGTAGTTCTTCAGGGTTAAATAATTTTGGGGTTTTCACCAACCGTGGAACAAGTTGATTTGATATCGATCACGCCTGCAGCACCTGCGCACACACATAATAATCGGGTGACACATATTCATGTTTCCCTTGTGGATCAAGACGGGCACTTTGTTGATCTACGGAATTAATTTTGACAAAAAAAATGTATATTAGACATCGACTTGACAATCATAATATATATATATATATATATATATATATATATATATATATATATACTATATATATATATATATATATATATATATATATATATATATATATATATATATACCTATATATATATATATATATATATATATTGTATAAACAGAATAATTTGATTATCATTTTATATTAGAATGCTTCACATCTAGGTCAAGTGAAAATGCGTAATAAAGGGACATGGTAAACAAATACGTTGTTCCTGCTTTAAGATCAATCAGTTGATTTTTTTTACAGTTGTTTTGTGACTCGAGAGAAATTGTTTATTTAAATTGTTCATTGGAATTACTAAGTGCTCATTGACTTTGGATTAACATATTACTTTTGGAATTATTGTGAATTCATTGAAAGACTTTGTGGACACACACACACACACAAATACACACACACGCGTACATTAATGACTGTACTGTGGCGCCCTATAAGAACTTAACTTAGGGGGCTGCACTCGTATGGTTTCGGGATTTGGAACCATACTCATCATTCTTGTTGTAAGATAATAGCAGTTGTGTTTGGCTAATGGTCCAGGTCAAAGTCTTAAACCACGCTTGACTTTCCTCTCTTAGAGAAGCCTCATTATAACTTCGCTCGGTGAGTGGGTGGGTCATGACTAGGCTAGAATGCAATCACGTGTTGGACACAGTCATGGGGGTTGGGGTTGAGCGGGTAGAAGGGCTTAACCAAGATCAGTGACAAAAATCCAAAATTGCTATTTTCATTTCTATAAATTCAGAAATAGTACCGCTCATTCTTGGTGCTGCCAGTTAAAAGTCCAGTTGTGAAGGTGCTTTTGTCCACTTATCAAGAACCGCTTAAAGCTGCAGCAAGGTAGATAAAACACTTTCTGATGATCCCAGTTCTGCGCGCTTCGTAATTAACAAATATAGAATATTTCTTAAATTCATCAAGATCTATCTCTTTCTCAATTTGTTCCATTTATATAATTTTCTCTTCTTCTAATATTACATTATTTTTCAGCAGAGGAATACTTCTCCAGATAATCTTTGGCGTCTTTTATTTTTATATCATCAGAAGCGTTTTGCTTCACGTAATATCGTTCAAGAGCTCGATATTTTCGTCCGCCACAAGACACACATAACTGAGTCTTTCCCTTAACCCCAACCCCACACTTCAGACAATGGTTGTCGTCCACTACTGCCACGGTGAACACTGGCCATGTGATATTCACAGTATTCTCGACGAAAAGTTTTTTTTTACAAGGTGTGACTTATCCGATCATGAGATATCAACAACTACTTTTTACCTGATGCATGTTGTATTGTTGGATAAAGTCCAATTGAAGATAATACTTTTCCTAATTATATGGATGACTAATTCTACTGTTGAAAAAACAACTGTAAGAACAGTATTTTAGTCTAACCGGGATAAAACCACCTTTCTCAAGCCGAAAATTGCACAAGCAAAATTACGAAATGAGATAAAATCGTTATTAACCGCGAGTGAAATTGAGAGATTATCGGCGATCGAACCAGAGAAGCGCAAATACAAGTTTTTTTGAACGAGAACGAAAACGATTTTGAACCACAACACACCACTAGATTTGATTTTGACCGACTTAACGATGATAGAAAATAAATACCATTTGAACTACAGTTGCATTATTTTATCAAACAAACAAAGAACGAATTTATCAAAGATGGTATGTCTCATGTTTTTCCAACATTTAATATAGATAGCGATTGACTGCACGATGAATAACAAACGAGCGTTTACTATTGTTAATAATCTTGTTGATGACAGCAAATATATATTCAGAATAAAATTTATTGTCGAACATGTTAGCGAAGATGGTTCGACTTGGATTGTTCGTGATAAACTCTGCCCTGTTAAGGGATCACAGCAAAATAACAATGTCGTCATAGTAGATAAAAATTCTAAAGCAGGTATTTTCATCGGAATTGACAAACCATACTACAATAACGCATATCCAGTTTCCGCAGTTGTTTATGCGCTTTATCGTTTGAATGAACAGACAAAGCTGATCTTGCTCCGATCAAAACAGGCTTGCTAAATTGCGTGACTCAACGTGTCAGAGAACATCTTGCAAACTCAAAACGTGGAAACTGACTTACAGAATCAAGCATAAAAAAAATAAATAACTGGGGAAAACTCTCTTATTAACGTAGCTAAAATAAATGACGTTGCCACACTTGAAAAAAATACTGAAGATTCTAATAATTGTAAAAATAATAACCAATGTGATTTTATATGACTCTGGTAATTATCGTAGCAAAGGTGCTCCAATAAGATTAATTGATCATAACTCCCATTCGTTGACAGAGTCTGTGACAAAATTTCCACAAGAAAGAACAACAAGATTTTATGACGGCGATATTTTTGAAGGAATTCACAACATAAGTTAAAACGACCCTGTATCAGTCTGGTTATTTTACAGTGGTGGCGTCGAAGACGCTTGCATAAGTAGCTTCGACGAGGAATCATTTGATCAGTTTATGTTACCATCTGGAGATATTTATCGGAATGAATCACTCCAACAAAATATGAAAGATATTTTGGTAAAATATGACGGTGACAACGATGATTTACTCATTAACTGTTTTACTATTTCGTCTGTTGTTGTCCATATAACCCAACCGAAAAATTCGTGGCGACCAACTTCAAAAGAATTTCTCGATGATGATCACAATCATGTGTAAATTTTGGTCATGGCGGTCTTTGGAACACAAACATAATTTCTCCGATATGATTTCTGGCGACAATGTCGCTGCTTATCCGGCCGCTTTACTTGGACTTGGCGAGTGTCGTCGTTATTTTGAACTATTGGAGCACCCAACACACGAAATGACGCGATTTGTAATAATCGGGTCACAACCAAATATCGATCTTACTGGATTTGCCGAGATTGAATCATTCGCATTTTCATCGAGTATTCGTCAGGGTATGTCAATTTGGTTTGGTAGACACTTTAATAAACCATATAAAAAAGGCAATCTCAACGACTGCTGAGCAAAAATTTGGCGTGGTTGAGCTCCAATAGTGTTATTACGATATACGTTAGACACTAAGATTTTAACGTCGTTAACGGTAACCTCTGCGATAATTTCGTACAAACAACAAAAACAAGTTTGGTTACCGCAAGATGACAAAGAAATATTCAGACAAATTATTGGTAAATTGACTCAGTGTTCATCACGTCGTTGTACAAGATTAATTATGGATCCAGCAGAATTAGATTTTGTCATCAGGGACATAACGGTGAAAGGTATATTGTTGTCACGGACAAATGTAACAACACGAGATGGAATAATTATTGGCACGATCATTAGCTACTGCGACAGCAATTCTCCTCATTTTATTCATTTAAGATCATCAGTGCTCGCATGCTCATCAATAAACCTATTATAGATGATTAATAGATTTCCCAATGACGCTGTTAGAGTCGCCACGGAATCTTTTTATATTAGTCGTTATAAAATGGACATTCTTGAGCCATTTATCGAAGAAGACACTAGCGGTGTCAACTGGGGTTCATGGCGAATAAAACGTGGGCAAATATGTGACTATTCAGAGTCGGCGGACGTTAAAAACCAGATATTTATTACCTTAATGTCAATTTATCAGAACCATCTTCATCACCGTCCGTAAACGATCCATTCACGAGACAAATCACGATCTATCGGAAAGGTCCAGGAATTCTGGTAAAGCAATACGTGCGATAGAATTATTTAGTAACTCTGACATCATTGTTTTGACGCCAACTCACCCCACTTGCCAGAGAGATGAGACATCATGGTGTTAGCGCATGCATGTATCATAATTCTTTAGATGGTGATGCATGGACACCCGAACGAATGGATGAGAAATATATACCGAGAATAATTATCTGGGATGAGATTTGTACAGTATCCAAAGAAACATTACAGATATTTCTTGATTAGTTATTAACAAAATCTACTGCAATTATCGTGTGAGGAGATCATGGACAGCCTACGCCGTTTACAGGTGAATCATCGCACGAATGGTTGATCAACTATGTTAACCATTATGAAGAAGTTTTGTACGACAATCGATCACAGGATAAACAATTACGAGAACTATAAACGTTAATCAGATTACAACCTGACAAAGTTCAGTGTGAAATACTGCGTACCGCAATTTCAGAGATTCCAATATCAGATTTCTGGAACTTACGGCACCTTAATGATCTAATAGTTGTATCCAGGAAAATGTCCGTGATTCACTTCTGCGTAAATTATTTGAGCTTCACAAGTAAAGATTTCCTGATCAGCTAGTTCAATTATGTTATCGACCAACAGACAAACGCTGACAAAATATACTCGTTGATATTCCAGAAACGGAGACAAAACAAAAACTAGGTTTTAATGATACCGTTGAGGTTCCAGTAGAGGCTGTACAACAGGCGTTGTCGGCGTCGGAGGCGCAAGTCGTTTCACGACCAAACCCATCATGCTGGACTCTGGGCTATGCAATAACAATCCATTCGTCTCAGGGATTAACGATATCAAATAACAATATCTGGATTGTCGATGATCGCATCGAATGGTACAATTTAGTTTGTCTGGCTGTGTATAGAGTAACAAAAATATCTCAGTTACACGGGATTGTCTACGTGTTAGAGCTGTCAATAGCATCACAAACAAAAACAGCGTCACCAGGAATTATCAACACAGTGAAGAAACAATTGCCTGGTTATGCGCGAGATGACAAAAAGAAACAGAGCCAGTTTGATCTGGATGTGGAATTTGTCATGAAGCTGAAACAACGACAACGACAAAATAATCATTGCGCCTGCTATAACTCAGTAATGTTGTGGCAATATATTCCTAATGACGTAAGACAATTTACCGTGGACAGAATGGATAGCAGTCTCGGGCACACAAGGGAAAATGTCTCTCTGACATGTCTTGAATGTAACAGACGTAGAGGAGCTTCGTTCCTCACAGCGTGTGACTCTTGCTAACGTTTTGTTGTTGACGAGTATCCAATTGAGTGGTAACTGAGCGTTTTCATGAATTACCTGTAATTGTTCACGGACAAATCCACGTTGAGGAGCTGTTGAATCTAATCCATAGATTGGTGGCTGCACAGTATCACGCTGCAAATTTTATGTGTTGTTACATTCCACACTGGATTATTTGCTCTTGGTGCACCACCCTCAAGTTCACCTGGTTCATATAAATACCTCACTGTTACTTTACTGCTCAAGACTGGTTTTTGTAGCTGATATGGTGATTCTCGTCGCGGTATGTGTTTTTTTGCAATTGGATCCACAGGTTTCATGTTAATTCCATTCATGACATCGTTGTTTAAGGCGGTCACCACATGAGGTAGTCTCGCAACCCATTCACGAGATCTGTTCTGAATGCTCAGCGCTCCGCTCAGTAATTCTTGGACATATTGACGTCCAAAGAGTCGCTGTGCAAGTGTTGGATTAAATCATTCAACGATTGCCTGACCGCGACGTATCGCGGTGTGTCCACGTCTGATTTTAACGTTATGTTGTTGCATCAGCATCGTAACTGCACCGAGAAATTCTTTGCCGGGATCAACATTGTCACCAGCTCAGCCACCGTGAGGCCGGGGTCCTCGCGAATACGTTCTAACACTGCTGGGACTTCAGTGGCTCTTTTAGACGATCACGGTTCAGCCTCTTTGTGTCTACTTGCAACGTCTACGACAGTCAACGCGTTTTTGTACGTACGCCGTTTATATACGTCATGTGGTAAAAACAAGATATCTGCCTGATGAACTTCGTTGGGTGTGCTGACATTAAACTGTCCATGTTGAATCGTTTTGGGACGTGGAAGATAAATTTGCCATATGGAATCTCGTGACAACCAATCTGCGGATATCACTCGTGTGACACCTGCTGAGGCAAGTTTTTTGATTGCTGCTGTACCTCTCCAAAATCCTCTTAGACTATGATAAATAGACTCTCAACGCTATTTTACCTTTCATCGCCGAATTTATCAACCAATTCGTGAGTGATTCTCGAAGGATTTTATTCTTTATCGAATTCATTGTGTGAATCAACTTGACATCGGCGATACGTCGTTGTTTTAGATCTGGATTTTTATACGCGACATCACGAACATGGCACGCTTGATCAATCGCATTTACCGGAAATTCGCCTGGTTTTGGTTGATTTTTCGTCAAGTCTAATATCAAGGCGAGTTCCAGGTCCACAATAATTATATCCTGCAAGTTGTTTTTCCCCAGGATACTTAGCCCATGGCGTTCTATATATTTTCCCGAGTGCCTTAGCAATATCGCCGCCCGCTGTTGCAACAGGAATACTCACAAACTTATATTTTTGTGTGCCGCATTTTACACATTTACCTGTAAGTGTCAGCGTGTTACTTTTCAATGTGGTTGCTCTCAGAAAGTTTGTACCAGTGACTGTCTTGCATTGAACACAGTATAAACTCATTATTATAAATAATATATATTTGTACAATATTAACATGATTGACTTTTCAGCTACAAGTGAGCAAGCACCGGTCAAGCATCATCCAATGTTACCAAATTCCATTCCAGCTGTTATAATTGGTCCATCTGGGTCGGATAAAACCCAGTTGATGAACCTGATAATGAGGTGCCTAAAATGGGACAAACTTTATTTAGTAGCGCCATCCGTGGATGACCAACTATGCAATAATGTTCTTAAGGAATTTAATGAATCTGCAGTGGCTGAAGACGATGTTATTGAATGTATCACAGATATCGATGAAGCGCCATCCGTTGAGGGATATTAACAATTTAGTGGTTTACGATGATGTTATGCTTGATCAACAAGCAAATCCAGCCAGAATGTATTCACGGGGTACACATAAAAACACAGATGTTATTTAAGTCACCCAGCGGTATACTCAGTTTCCCAAAGTGATCAGAGATAACTGTAATGTTTGGTTCTTTTTAACGTGGTTGATACACATACGCTTCGAAATATTCATCAGACACGGTGTCCCGGCGACACGGACATAAACAAAATCAAAAGTTTCTTCGCACATGCTCAGAAAAACCCGCATGGATTCATCCAGATAAATTTACACGATTCAGCAACATGTTATCAAATTGGTCTAGATAAATTTGTTGTTATAATGAACCAGGAGAACATTAACTAGATTATCTCTACGATTGAACAATTGCAGCAGGATGGTCTCGTGGTTCAACTTGATGTTGAAAAAAAAATCAACTTTGATTTTGAGATGATACAGTAGCGACATGAAGAGGACAGATATACACTCGCGGTTGAGTACAGATTTATAAAATTACTCCATCGCGAAATGGAATTTTCGTTGGCAGATTTACACGAACAACATGATACAGCTAAATTTATTCCATTGGCAAGTGCCATTGAGAAAATACGAGCAGAGTTGTCTCGACAATATGAAACTCGAGCGGCTGTAAGTGCACATGCGAGACAGCCAAAAATATTTGTATTGGAATATATTAAGATTCTCGCAGAATGAGAAGCATTTCCCAAGGAGGAATAGCCCAAACAAAAATTAACGACAAAAGAAATTAACGACAAAATATATTATTTATTTTTGTTATCGATATGCGTTATTATTTGTTATTTTTTAATCATGGCCTGTCACGCACATACAAGCCAACGGACAATTCTCCACCACGTGTGTCTAATAAATTACTGTCTTGGTCGGTTAGACGAAAACGTATTCATGTCAGCGATGGATTATGACATCGTAAATAAACAGGATTAGTGGACACCGACACAATCAAATGACCCGGCAGAACATCTGGAGAAAAGCTGTAAAGAACATATCCCTGCTCGGCCTGTCCTTGTAATGCTTGCCCAGACGCGGTATAACTACCGTCGACTGCATCACAGACTAGATTTACAGAAATCGTCGATGTGACATTGACAATACCCGGCGACACATGACGACCACCACCTGTTGGATCGTTATCATGTCGGAGACTATCTGGAGAGTCTTTTATTTTCTCCCATACTGCAAGAATCTTCGGACGATATTCGTCAGCTATATCATTGATAGTCTGCATCATCTTATCAGAATCAAGCCCAGGTAGTTTAAACTAGCAGCAGGAAGGGTGAACAGACCACTTGTCTGAATCGTCATTTGTCTAAAACATAAAGGTTCCTACGAAGGCTGAAAAAAACAATGTCATTAACTCTAAACCGAACCTTCTAACCGAGACTATTTCTGTATTGTTGAAAACGGATAATAAATCGTTTGGGTTAGTTATTTTTGTTATTTTATTGTTGATTTTTTGTTTTTATTTTATAGTGCGTTTAGTTTACTCGTTGGTCAATTAATTTTATTGGGTTCACCCTTCCTGCTGCTATAATTAACCAAAGATTTTATCCAGACCTATACGATATCTGGATCTTGGGTCATGTAAATTTATTGTTATAAATCCGAACGGAACAGCTTGTGCTTTTGAAAAGAAGTTTTTAAACTTAATCATATCCATATCCCCTGAACACCAAGTATAATAAATATTTTGTAAGGTATAATTATCTACTCCATTAAACACAACCAAAATATTACAGTTGTCTCTGATCACTTTAGGTATTTGTGTATATCGCTGAGTATCATAGATCACGTCAGTATTTTTATGTCTACCTCGAGAAAATATTCTAGCTGGATTTGATTGTTTCTCCAGCATAACGTCATCGTACACCACTAAATTATTAATAAATCTATCTAGGTCATCTACAGATGGGGCTTTATCAATATCGGTAATAAAGTCAACAACATCATTACCGTCTTCATTCAGCAATTTTGCATTTTCATTAAAATCTTTAAGTACTTCGTAACACCGTTGATCATCTACAGATGGTGCTACCAAATATAATTTATCCCACTTCAGCCATCTCATTATTAGATTAAGCAATAATTGTGTTTTGCCTGATCCAGATGGGCCTATTATAATCACTCTGATAGAATTCGGTAACGCTGGATGATGCTTTACTGGTTCCTGTTTTTGTGTCGCAGAAAAGTCAATTATATCCATATAATAAATAACATGGATTTATATTGCGTTCGATGCAGAGCACCTACGTCCACCACTGGATTAACAACAATAACAACGAAGAATAAAAGCCGCGAAATTACAGGCAAGTGTGTGAAATGTGGTACAAAAAAATACAAATTTATTTCATCAAAGACAGGTGGAGATATCGCCGCTTCATTAGGGAAATTACCAGGAGCTCCATGGGCTAAATACCCCGGTGAGAAACATCTTCCTGGATATAATTATTGTGGTCCTGGAACTCGACTTTGATGATCAAGATCAACCAAGACCAGGAGAGTATCCAATAAATAAGATTGATCAAGCGTGTCATGTTCGTGACGTTGCGTATAAAAGTAAAGATTTACAACAACGGCATCTCGCAGATGTAAAATTGATACATGCGTTAAATTCTACACCTAATAAATCTGTCAGAGAAAAACTCGCTAGTTTTCTAGTAAAAACTGCCATGAAAGGTAAAATAATGTTAGGGGCTGGTAATTAATTATATAACTATTATAATGGAATCCATTTATTATAGCCCAAGAGGATATTGGAGATGCAGATCAGCGATTACTAAACTTGCTGAAGCAGCAAAAGTTTCACGTTCTGTTGCTGCAGCTTGGTTAGCACGACAGGCAATATGGCAAATTTATCTGCCACCGCCTAAAAAAATTCAATACGCACATTTTGATGTCACCACCCCTAATGAAGTTCATCAAGCAGATATTTTATTTTTTATACTATTAAAACACGTAGACGTCAATCACGCACGTACAAATACGCATTGACTGTCGTTGACGTTGCAAGTAGATATAAAGAAGCGAAACCATTATCAACAAAAACAGCATCTGAAGTTGCATCTGCGTTTGAGCGAATTTATCAACGTGGTGGTCTAC
>JAECUM010070462.1:0-13638 GCA_016617855.1 Megalonaias nervosa | reverse complement strand
ATATATATATATATATATATATATATATATATATATATATATCGTCCATATTTCTCTCGGACTATTTAGAACTGAATATCTTACCAAGTGAGATATAAGGTACAGAGGGGAGGCACTCATAGCTTAATATGGTATGTAATAGACAATTAGAACGGAAACTAACTTATTTCGTTAGCTTCAAGGGAAACAAATTTACATGGATAGCTTTTACTTATTAACATCTCACTTTAATTGATCCTAATATGAAAAGTGATTCATATTCAGAGGTAATAAAGCAAAGGTAATCAGACTTTTCCTTCCGTTTGATAAAATACACGCAATTATATCCTCAATAGACCAGGTCCTTTTGCATAATTATAAAGACTCCTTTAATGACTTCCTGATACAATATTGCAATATTTTATACGTTACAAATATGCATTCAACCTTGATAGAAAGACAAATAAATAACGCCCAAGCCCCAAAGTGCTATCACTATCAAAAGTATGCGACCATTATATCGCATTATAAGCTCCCCTCATAGACTGATGTCTAGACATTTGTGCCGTATAAAGACTTATTAATTAACTGTTTTCATCTTGACATAGTGACATAGAATTCGGATATTGTTGATAATTAAGTAATTAAATTTGTTGTTTTCCTGACCCGGTCACCTGTGGACACAAGTAATATATATGATACATTGTAGTAGGCTTATGCTCCACTGCGAATAAGCATTAGAAGTGGACATTGTGCACGGTGCTTCTAATATTTACAAAGAAAGATGAACTATGGAACAATTCTTAGCATCATGCCTTTTGTATTTGGTAAGCAGTCGTTTATATTTCCTAATAATGTGTTCAATATGCTGGTCGAACGAATTTACCACTCCCATGGGATAAATGTCACACTTTGCATATTTTCAACCAACTTAAAAGAGTAGCATTATCCTCGAATTATGTCCATTCTAGGATTAGCTCCACTACAATTTTACATTTGTGCTCAGAGGAATAATTTTCTCTTCTTTTATGTGCAAAAATCAAAGTGATGCCAATTACCTTTATTACAATATTTTAATTGTTTCTTTAACTATCAATTGCCTACTCATTTAAAATGTATAGAAATAAATGTAGCTTATGCAACGTGCTCTTATTTCGAAAGCTCCTGTGCAAGAATATAGACGTTTGAGTATTTTAAACGCTGCTATCAATTGTCTCTATTTCTGGAACATATTTGTTCTAATTTCGCTGATTGTTTTAACTTTTACCCTCCAGGTACATCTTTCAGAACTTTTGTGTAGCACAAAAAATGGGAAAAGACATAGGTAAATAATTTCGAAAAATTTTTAACGAAGAATAGTTCAGAACTAGATAATGATGGCTTCTTAGCTATCCAATCTATAATTTAGTATCCACCTTTTTATTTTAGTGTATCCTCCAATCATTGCTGAATTTCGTTAAAGGAGATATCTCGTTTTTACTTTCACTGGTCTTTTTATCATATGATTACAATCGAAATAAAAAGAATTCAGCATCGCAAACATACAGATTTGTCTACATAGTGATCTGTTTTTCACTTGCGGCAGAAAATGCATCGTCGATTCCTGTTTCCATCTACTGAACCGAAATTTTGTATAAAATGAAACAACAAAGTAAACTAAACGTAGCTAAAATAAAATATTATCCTATATTTACTAATTTCTTGACCTTTCTTTTTGCGACAAAAACAGTATAACATTGTCGTGTCATCTTGTATTGAGTTGTAAATTTGTGCTGAGTTTGATTCTCTGCCATTTAATTCTCTTCCAATTTGTGACAATTAACCTTAATTTCATCATTGTTTCGTATTCTATTGCTTTCCAATCCGAGAACCCGGTTAACACCGAAATAAAGAACGATCACTACATTAAAATAGCGTACTATCGTGTGACCTGTTCAAGAAGAAAGAAGAAAGAAACGATGGAATTTACCTAAGCTTTACAATGAAAGTAATTTTAAAAATGATCGATTAAGGCAATTTTGTAGTGGAAGTAGGGTTTGCACTGTTAATGAGGCTAAAGCCACACATTTGCACCATGTACGTTTCTTGTCAAACGACAAACATAAAATGGAAAAACTACCAGCTCAAACAGATATGGACTTTTGCAATAATACTAAAATTAAAATAATTACTGTAAATATTATATTCACAATAATATGATATTCATTAAAGTATTTTGACAAATCGAAACGATAGAAGTGTTATGATCAAGGAAACATCTGGAAATATCATGATTCATGTGACCAAATAAAATTGCGAAGCCTATATAAATTACGGATTTATAGCACAAACTTTCGAATTAATATCCGACAACTTTTTCAATAATTTCGGTCGCTTTCGTAGGCTTTCCATCTGTTTAAATAATTAAACCTGAAGGCCATAACGTAATCTAAAACCGGAATATACTGAAGAGATTATCGTTTGTAACTTGAAGTGCTGGGATGGGTTTATAACAGCTCAAGTACTGAGGAGACATCTTTCTATCTGTATATCATGGTATGGCAACATGCCTTCGACAACTGTCACGTGTGTGGATCTATTCTGCGTAAAGTAGGTCGGCAGTATATTTAGGCTTAATTGGTCTCAATATTTACCAAACATACAAATGCATGTATGAGTGTCGTGACTGAATCGCAAGCAAATGAAGTGAGATTTACTCACTAATGACTTTCAGAATGGTATGAAATGAAGATGAAAATACGCAATCCAACGTCTGTGAAATTCTTGTGACGGTTGGCATGTGGTTCTAATATATATTTCTATCTCGTAGAAAAAGCATGGTTTAAATTTGGATGCCAAGGAAGAACATGAATGGTATTTTTTTCTCCTGTAATAACAAAATTTATATTTGCTGTAACGTACATTATGCGTCTATCGTCCGAATAATTGCGTTTTTTACAATAAGGCCTAATTAATGACACACATTAAAATAAGTAAGAGTTTGTCGTAAATTTTTTACAACGCTTCCCTTTTTGAAAATGTAACTATGATGAACATTAAACAATGTATGTGGTCTCTTCAACATAGTCTGTAAATGTCCCGGAGTTAATGCTTAAGGTAAGATAGAATAATAGTCTTGGCGGTTTTAGTGAACGGTTCCATAATACAACACAATGATGCCATAAACTCAATGGTAGTCGATCCAGACTACTCCAATCATGAGAATCGAGCCGGCTTACTTCTGGTTACGAGTCCACCGCCTTAACCACTGAGGCACTTGAATTGTGCACTTTCTTATATTAAGCATTATTAAAAGGTCGATTCTGTTTTCAGTTTGTAATCCATTATTCAAATTTTATTAATTATAGCTGTATCTTATGTTACGTATATGTAATTAAATTACTTGTGTGTTAGTTTTAAATTCTTTTCAGTTTATTTTTGTTTCATTACATTTTATTGTAATGATTAGTTTCAACGGATTTGATATTATTGAAAAAAATATCAGTCTGATTAAAAGGTATTACATTATCAGTATTTTAGCTCACATTGGTCGAGACGTTTTGTAAACACTAAGCGGAAATGATTGGCTATTAGCAAGGTCATTTTTGGCCCACGTGTTAGCTAAATTGTGAACAGCCTTTCTTTTTTATATATTTCCAGTGTGAGAATTTGATTCTTATATAGGGCTATTCTTGCCGACGTGATAATTGGCATTTTATTTACTGCGCTGTTCAAATCAGTGGTCACGTAACCTATCACGTGAGCCACCATGTGATCTAAAATCGAGGCTTAAAACAGCCATTCGCTAGTAGATCTATTCAGTCGTAAAATGTACCTTTGGGCTCAAGGTATTTGTCAAGTTGTTGCTATTTGAGTTGATTTTTGTATTTAAAATAATTTATTCACCCTGGGAAATATTCTACTTCAACGAAATACTTGGACAAAGTTATTCAGCGGAAATTTATTCTGGAATTTTAAACGGGAACATTATAAATTGTGTTTCAACGAAGAAATATTCTCATTTGTACAACGACCTTATCTGACGTCATCGCCTTCCATATTGGAATTTCATCGAGATTCGAACCTGGATTCAATTAGAACTGTTTAGTGATAGGACTTATATTTTTAAATTCTAGGATTAATTTTTTGATTATATGCACAAACGTAAGTCTTATTTCCTATTTTTACATTGTTTTCTAGGGAAATAAATTATTTTGTTAAAATTTACAAAGCTTGTTGGCTTCACTCTTTTCTTTCGTTACATTTGTACGAGCCTATACGTAACACTTAACACAAGTGAAGTTTCCCTTACGTTCTCTTTTGATAAAATAGATTGTTTGTTCCAGCAAGATAGGTGCCATGACGTTATTTAAAATTACTTCCGTATATAATACATCAGTATATACTGGAATGGAATATATTTCATATTCAACATAAATAACCAGTCCGAACAAATATACATGCAATTATGTACATCAAAGGTAGTATTTACTTTCAGTTTACTGCAGCTGTCACTATTTGCCCAGACTAATAGATAGAAAATCTTCATACAGTGGTAAGCGCTTTATTTTACGTACATTGTTCCAGTTAGATATTTCTCATTGTAATACCTATTGATAATTTTCCTTACGCCTGTGTCTGTGCATATGTATTTATGCACCTTGAGCTTTACCTAACATAATGAGTCAAAATTATAGTAATCATTAGCTTATTATATTTGTGTTTCATGCAAATATGAAGGTATGTCTTCAAAGTTAAATGTAAAACATGGAACAAATGAATATTTTCAGTGTACATACGGTTGATTCAGAATTAAAAATGTCTCACTTAAAATATAACTAATAAATATTCAGCCTCTTTTATCTTCGAATGTTACCTTCAAGCATTTTATGTAAGTGCATATGCCTTTTTGTCCTCATATGTATTTACTTGATGTATCACGATGCCCTTTGTTAAAAATGTATTTACCTGACAGGATTTTAAAAAAAATCTTATCATTGCATAAAATACAAATTGCATGCATGGAAGAAAGTAACACTCCCATGATGATTACTTGCATACATAAAAAAAAAAAAAATAAGAAACACTTAGATGACGAAAATACTTCAGTCGAAAATACTGTTGTCCTCCACATAAGTGTAGAGAGCTCTTTGTTTGAAACGAAATGTTGGAAAAATCAACAATCAAATTCGCTTGGCATGATTATGAATCTTTTAGAGAATTTAATCCAGGAAAAAAATTGCTATAATCATAACGTAAATTGAAGTTACTTGGAATTATTACTATGTTTTATATGAATGTGGCGAAATAATTTTATAAAATGTTTTAACGAAACTTAGTGGCATTAGAAACCTGCTGAATATCTGGTCAGTTTACTGTCAATAAATCATTGGCACTTGCAATTTTCCATTATTATGCTTTTGAAAGCGTATATTCTAGATTTATTTAGTGTGGCATAAGAGATACAACTGTTATCTGTTTCAATGTCTGCTTAAATGTTTTGCCATTGTAGGTCGTCGCTAGATAATGCAAACAGAAAGCATAACTAACTTTTGTCCATGATTGTAAGTTGTAAACAGAATGTTTACGTAGCTAGAGTTCAAGGCCAGTATTCTTCACAGCTAGACTAGGTTTATTTGTTGGAAATCTTTGAAATTTTAATAGGATGTCCGTCAAGTGAAAATACCTATAAACAGGGATTTGATAAACAATTCATTCATTCTTGTCTAAGCCAGTCCATGGGCATCCATATTGATCAGAGTTTACAGTTGTTTCCGGATAATTCCAGAGAACATATTCATTTCAAATATTCGGTGGAATTTCTAATGTGCTCATACACATTTGGATTTATATACACTAATTTAAATTATTGTTACTTCATTCAAAGACATTCTAGATTGCATAATTGTGTGATGTTCATTCAGAACATTTTGTATTTACAGGACATGTAGTAATTTGCGGTTTTTATTCACGTAACTGTATGTGTCTATTGCATTTTCACTTTGTAGCTTGGAACAATCAATTGTTTCTTGATTTTACTTAAAAAGATTTGTTTCACTCTTTCGTTACATAATTTAAGACCTAGAGTAGAAACGCGATTAAAGTATCCATTGTAATAAGATCTATTAGCAGTGATGCGGCTAGTACAGAATGAGAGAGAAACTTAATCACATGTATCTGTTCAAGAAACTCTAGAAATTTAAATTGAAACGATTTGTTCGATATATTATGCGATAGGCTGAACAAATATATTAAAGAAGTTTCAAATTATGAAGGTAGTAACATGGCAAATACATTTAAACAGGTTTGGACAAATAACTATTTGTGTCGCCTTCTATGGGGACAAGAACCTAATAATTTACAATAATATTTCTGCCCAAGCCCTGTAGTTCAACGATAAACTTGAGACTGATGATAAATGATCTTCTACATTATAATTCGTATCAAAATGATGATGCTTCATTGTATACTTTTGAATAATTATAGATATTTTAGCATATGTAATTGAATGGATTCGTCATACTTTTAATATATTCTTGATCGTGTATCACATATACAATATTGTCTCAAGATTTGAGCCTAGAGTATGTAATAGTCGTATTGATAATCTCAACGATGCTGGAAAATTTGGGGGATATTTTTCTTTTCATTTTTTCGCAACCTGACAAAGAACAAAAGAAATATGAAATACAATTATGTTTTGCAATTAAGGTAAAATCTGCAAGTTACTCCACACAAAAACATCTACATTTACGGTAGTGGAGACAAATTTCTAATATTCTGCAGTAATCATCTCGTAAAACTATGCTACTGTAAAAGAACACAACTGTTCATACCTGTATTTGTGATTGTGTGGTCTTCACAAGAAATTTACACTTTTTTGCAGTCACTGTGACCGATGCCAATACCGCTCCAAAAAGTGGTGTAGACCAGAAGCTTGTCAATCCTGCTGTGGTGCGCATGCAGAAATGGGGGATTACGGTGGATATTAATCATGACAATTTTGCACGAACAGTAGATAATCACCGTTTGGACCCTCCGCCAACAGTATCAGCTGCGTTTACACAACGTGCCGCACTCACGACTGGTCCTACTAAATTAAATGGAAACTCGGTTCCTGAAATAATTGCTCAAGCAAGTCCTGCAGTCAACGACGTAGGAAGGGATATGGTTACAGAGGCAAATAATCTAAACTTTAACGATTTGGGGATTCAGACTTCTAATGATCTTTTGATACCAGGATTTGACTCCTTAAAAATCGTAGAAAATAGCCATCATAATGTAATTACGACAGACAAATATTTCCGAAATAGAATTATAATAACAGATACTGATCAAGTCAATCTGGGAAATAGTTATTCCCATTCAATAGCTCAGCGTGGGATTAACGTAGCGGATGACTCATTTCTTACTGATACGATTCAAAACAATCCAAACAGAAACATCATTTTATCCTCTCCAGACCAAGTCAGTATTGGTGGACATTATGGAGGCGACACACAGATACGAGGGAACGATGCAGATAATTTTTATTTTGGTGACAGAACTGACGTCGACCCAGCACGTTCCATTGCGGTGGCAGATAATGTTAACAAACTTCAATTGTCAGTTTCAGCTCATGTTAGCATACCTCAGAAAAGGCTCCATACGGCACAGTCGGTCTTTCGTGCATCTGACACTATACACGATGTCCATGCTGTAAATGACCATTATATTTCAACTTTTCTCAATCCGATAGATTCTTATTACAATAAAGCTCATCAAGCTGGAACGGTTCAAAGAGATATGATTACTGTGGTAGTAGACACATAAGGTTAAAGTTCATATTGACAAACATCGTATTTACTTAAATCTTCTTTTAATTGTTTGCATATATCGTGTAACATTTTCGATTCATTTAATATCTATCTAGTTTTGTTGTCCGTAATTAAATTTAACATCATGTGTATATATCTTGTTTAGATTACCGCTCTTATGTAATTTTCACATCGTATTATTGCTTGCTTCAATTTCCCTACTCTATTATTTAATTTCATTTCACCCAATTTTCTCACATTGCTTAGACAAAATATATTTATTTCAAACATAAGGAAGCAGTCCGTAATTACTGATTATAGTGATAAAAGTAATTACAAGATATGTACCCCTTTAAAATTTAATTTCCTTTTCGACAAATCCAGTGTCAAAGACGTTCTTCTGGAATGACAAGAGCTTTTCTTATCTTGTTACGAGTCTATGCTCTTAAATAAGTAACAAAAGAGAGTGAAGACAACAAGCTTTATAAAATTATACAAATAATATGTTTTCCTAGAAAGAGAAAAATGAGAAAAATAACTTACGGTTCTGCGAATTAAATCTAAATATAATTAAAGAATTAAAGTCACAAGTCCTAGTAATAAAAAGTCCTGAATAAACTTCAGTTTAAATCCAAAAAGATCAAAGATTGAAGCCGATGACGTGTCTGTTATAGCCTGCGTCGCACTGATGTGTCATCAGTTTCTTGATGAATTACAGAAATATTACTCCAAGTTTGAATTCAGTATAAATTCCAATGAATTCTTCATACAAGAATATTGTAAGAGCACTTTTGTACTTTCAGAGAAAATGATCACTTGAAATCAATAATTTGAAGAAAATAAAATTCAGCCCAAACTGGACACAAGATAATACAATTTAAAGTTCCAGATGTTAAAGCACAACTGGTAAATTCTGACAGTCACAAGATAATATAGTTCTCTGTTTGACCTCAGGTCACAAATTAGCATTTTCTAAAAAAAAACCTTACCTAATGGAAAATAATTTTCTAGCATGCTTTAATGAGCCTTGTTTACTTAAAACATAATACCCAATAACATTAACTTTGGAATCCCCAAAACCCTGATCCAAATCAACATGTTTACCTGAATCATACTTTGGTCAATGAACTCATACCCATAGAGGATAGTGAAACTGTTAATAGTTGTTTACATCAATGATATAAAAGTATAAAAAAGTCAATCAGGTCAAACAGAGCTGAACTCGCTTCTGGACAAGGTCAAGTCCAGTAAACAATGTTACATTACAATAGCATTTAATAGCATTTTGAAACAATTAACACTAACAGACAAACAATTAGATTAAATATACATAACAATCTTATGATGTACCTTACAGTATATAATGGTATCACATGGTCAGCATGAACACTTATTCAGCCATTTTGAGATTTTTGTCTTTCTGCTACTTAATGTGATCAATGTTAGAAATAAAACCATAGTGTATAAGTATTTTTTCAAATAAATAATGATATTAATATCACGGTTGAGTCGATTTCAACGTTATAACACCCAGTAGGGTAAATTGCTACTACAATTGTATCGCAGACAAAATAATAATATATATTGTTATTCACACGATTTTCAAAATGACGCAAATAGTGTTTTACCCTTGGTATTTCAGCTGTATGTCGACACTATGTAATTATCTTGATCATGTGCTGACCATCTTGTCTTTGCATCATGTTTACAGGTCAATGTACAAAACATTATTTTACAGCAGCATGTTGAAACATTTTCTGACCAGCCCTTATGCTGCCATAGCATAGGATGCGTCCATTATATAACACATTTAAAGTTTTAATTCATTGGTCACTATCTGGTTTGGAGTGGAGGTAAGTGTGGTGGTGCATGATTATGCACATATGGTGTAGATTGAAGGTTAAGTTCTAAAATTGTGAAACTTTCTTTGACATGGACACGAGTACATGAAAATTAACACTATTTCATTATAGTGTTTTCTGAGTAACTTATGGATATATTTATGAATTTAAATTTACTATTTTGTACATGACGTATAATATTTTGTGAATCCTGGGTCTTGATTTTTATTGAGTTGCAATATGAATGAATCCAGTCCACATCCTCGCCCGCAATCCATGCATTTATCATTGCAGATTAGAATGGATCCACTTATTAAGGGGTAAATATAAATCAACCGCTATGTATAAAGAAGTTCAGTTTTCACTCATGTCGGTGTGTGATTTCAATCGAAAAGAAATCCTCATAGAAGTTGCTGCAATAGTGGTTGCACAAGGAAAGATAAACCTTAATTAAGGACTTACATGTTCTAATCTGCGGACTATCTGTGTAGCACCTGCTGCAATCTTAGCAGTAATGGATATATCCTTCTAAGGAATAAGCGCGGCTAGCACTGTGGTTCAAGGCGTGTAGAAAGAAAAAGATAGTAAGGGATCCGAAAGCAGGCAGACATGCAGTTTTTCTAGTTGACAGTATTGTAGGGTCAACAGTGTTTTTCATTATAGCGTTTTCTAGTCGAATGATGCGACGTATTGGTGGTGATTTGCCTCTGCAATTGTTACGTCGAACTATTTATACACACACTTTCCAAAGCTTTGCAAAGGGTTGAATTAGTAAAACAATCATGCGTACAAAATCTGATTTAACTGGCTTTGAAAAAAACCTTTGAATACTAATCATGGGATCAATGTTTGTGTGCCCTTACCTCAACAAAAGATACAGGCATACGTGTCTCATTTTAAAGAACGTATGTCCATCCTGAATCCATTATGAAGTGGCTACCGTTCAACGTAGGCAAATATAATTATTTAAGTCCGTATCAGCCTGTACATGGTGTAATTGTTATGTACGGGAAATGTAAACTGTGCTATTGTAAGCTCAGCTTTGATTTAGATTTCAGTGAAATCCATCTTAGCGATCTGCACAGAAACCGCATAAAGCAGGTAAATGAAATTTATGAGCAATAATATGTCAATATTTAGCAGACCTGATAAGATTATCAAGCCCGTTAGGAAACTTGGGTATTTTGTATATTGTTTTGCTCTTTTTTGTACTATCATTATTTCAATTAAATTCAGATTAGCGCAATTACACAGATTTAGTCCAAAATATTAAATAAATGTGATCTGATACAAATGTAGTCAGTTAAGTAAATTTATTATTTCCCATTCACTTTCTTCATCTGCTACGGGCACCTTGATAAGGACGGTTTGACTATTAATAAATATAGCATACGTCTGCAGGAATTAAGTGACTGGTAATGAGTAACCATAATACTATACTTCTTAATACTAATTAAGTACTAATTAATACAACCTCACTTTGGTAAGTAAATGAGAACTGGATTTAAGGAAAGTACTGTTAGCTATAAAACAATACACGTACACGTGTATATTCTTTTGTTTCTGTGATTGGTAAATTTATATATACAATTTGCTTGCATGTTTACTCTTTAGACTTTGTCTAAATAGTTATGTTATCCTGTATATGCATAGCAACTGTTTGGTGCAATGCATTTCATTTATTTCAATGCAAAGACACGAAAGTGGCCAGCATCAAACACAACGTTCGTCTTTGTTTTAATTATGTACCCATATACTTTGACTTTGTAACATTTGCACGTCTGACCTAGCTAATTCTGTCTTTTCACTCTGTCTTCCTTTCGATTCTATCGATATCGTAAAGAGTAGGATGGTGCATGCACATTTAATTTTACAATCTCATCAAACACGTTAGTATTACAGAACCCTGTGTTTTCATTCACTTTCTTTCTGACAATAACTTGCATCCCCCCTACATGCGTAAGAACGCATCGCATAAAACTATTTACGCGCGCGTAAGGACATTTATGGGAGGTGTGATTGGGTCTACAATTTCCCGCCAGATATTTCGCGTATCGCGCTTTCAAGGGCCAATAAATTTAATGTTTTGTATTACGTGTTCTTCCCAGCTAATCGCAATGATTTCGCACCGGATGCGCGCGGGGCGATTCTTTCTGCTAAGGACCTTGGCGTCAATTGAACCAATTTCCTTCTGGGGTGCAGATGTGTTTTCTTTTTTGATAGAAATGTTTTCCCACCTCCACCCCATCATACCTCGCTGTATATAAAATGTATATGCTCTCTGATTGTTAATCATATGATTTTGATTATCTCCGTTTCTTCAAATTTTAGGCAGCTGCATCCGCAGTATTCTCTTACAAGATTATATGGCTTCTACAGTGTAATTGTTTATTAATGCCACGGTGGTGAGCCTGTCGGAGACTTCTTGGGTTATAACATTAAGAAGATGGGGGTCCATCGAAGATCCTTCCGTGGACGTGCCAGGTTGAAGGATGGCGGCATTTGGTGTTGAAAATGGTGCATTCTTTCTGGGCCTCTTCGCTGCCCCTTGGACTTGCAATTGCAGCCAGAAACCTTGAAGTTTTCTTTCAAAACAACTGCCAGTTGTTCAAAACAGGATGAAATTTTCCGTGAAATCATGGCTAATTGCTAACACGTTCGTCTGTAAATGGGCATATTTCCAAAATACATGCCATGAGATAACGTTGCACTTCGAACGGGGTACATTACCGTTTGTATAGAAAAACCTTTTCTCGTGCCGTTTTACTGAACCTACATATCATATGTGATTGGATTTCATACCAAATGAGTGTGCCATATTAGGGCATTTTCAAAGAATTATTTGTTTTGAAAGATTACTTCAAGGTTTCTGGCTGCAATCGGGCACGTATATTTAAAACAGCACCCTAGTTATTTTAAAGATCAACGCAGTTTGTCCGTCACAACTATAAATATACTAATTCATTTCAAAGAAAGTACAGACTCAAAAACATTTACTTACTCAACCTAAAATACTTATCATCTTGCTAATATTTAAATGTACTTCATACGCGATTTAAACTTGACATGAAAAATGTTGTAAGTACCTGATAGTGAAGGCGTCTCCTTCTGTGATAATGCTAGATTCCTTGATGTAAGGGAAATAATTGCAAGTCAGAGGATCGCCAGTTGAAGCTTTTCATTACTTAATCTCCTATTCAAAATTAATAGTAGTTCTCATTCGGTGTCGTAATGGCGATGTAGAGAACAAATTCAGTCTTCACTTGCTAATACTGTGCATGAAAGGAAATTGCATAGCCCTGATCCTTTCCCAATATTGACCCTAATTCGCCCGCAGTATAGCTTTCAGATCCGGTAGCTTTGGGGGAATTAGGGATTTATATCTTTGTTCACGATGGACACTGGAAATGTGGGACAATTCATTGTTGCAAACGAGATGAAAAAGCCATTGAATGGAATGTCATGTGTTAGACATTCAACCCAAGTAGCTGCGTTTGCTTTCAAATTTAATATATGATAATATAAATATCTGATGACAAATAGCAGCTAAACCAGCAAGCAAATTTTCCTAATAGATTTCCCTGCGTTTTAAAATTGTTTATATTAAAGGCATTTGCTTGCCTTTCCTACGTCATTATTTGTTTTTACTTGTTGCACGGGTACGGAAAACGTCTTAAAGACTCGCATTTAATTATTGTGTCGTTCACGTAAATTAATCTTTTTTCCCCCGGTAGCCTCACAACTTTTTGTATACCTTGAGAATACTCAGTCGTGAGAGGTTGCAATGAACTTGCTACTGTATTTCTAATTCAGATATAAATAAAAGGTATGTTTGCTGGAATTAAATTTTCAGGGAGCAGTCTCTGAAGGTTTAACTAGTTTAGAAAATGTCCGTTTTGCTTCAAAACTAGAAAGAGTTGCCTCTCCTTGAACACCGTCAAAGGAGTCACTTTGTAAGCAAGAAGACCGTTCGTGCGAGCTTTTAAGTGTTACAAACAAGCACACACACACAAGCGCGCACTCGTACACACACACACATATAT
>JAECUM010070461.1:0-27580 GCA_016617855.1 Megalonaias nervosa | reverse complement strand
CCAATCATATTTTGGCCTTACGAAATACGAATTTGTAAATTGGACCATTGCAAACAAGCAGGCTTCTTCTTAGCCGGGATCATGAAATTGGCTTGCAAACATAAATAAAATATATTTTAACAAACGAGCTCACATGACCCGTTACTATGTACCGCACAGACTCGAGTCTAGATTCTTACAAGACTTTATACGTTTAAATGCAACCGCGTCAAATGTGATGGAGTGTTTGTAAACTTCCTAAAGAGTTTTTGCTTCATTGCTTTGGCAACAGTTTCTAAAAGTTTCGTTGCTTTGATGCTCCGCTTATGAAGTGTTGTACATAATTTCGTAATGGAGCTTAAGTGTGGATGCCATTGTTATCTTAGAATGCACAGAGTATCTCTTATCTTTAATATTTAATTCATAAAAAAAAAAATTAAAAGAATTAAAATTCTTTAAAATTTGTAGAAATTGCTTATAATGTTTTTGGTTTCTCCAAATTTTAATATATTGGTGTGATGTCCAAATTTTCAGAATTATTTGTTTAATTTACGACTACGTTTCTTGTGCAATTCAAACAGAAATTTAAATTGATAAATTTGTGACTTTAATATGTTTAACAACTTGCAAATATTGTTTTACATTTATTATATGTTATAAGAATTTATTTTACTCTCTGCTGTATTCCGTATTAGTTTAGATGTTTCAGTATTTCACTTAGTCTCTGCCATACATTAAATTTTTTTTCCGGATTTGTTATCAGTCGTCGCGGAAGTCCGTTGCACTTTCGGAATTTTGACAGAAATCCTTTCAAAATACTATTCGCCTCAGTATGCTATCCTTTTGCTCTTATATCTAAAATATGCCGTGATAATTCTCTAACAAAACATGCTCACATGATCTCTACGAAATATATTGTAGCTACACTATTCTCACAGAACCTCAGCAAAATATATTATATACAAATATAGCCACAACCAATATAAAATATTCTCACTGTTATGAAAACCTATATTGGGTGTTTAACTTTTGTCCATAATTGTAGATTGCAATGATCATTTGTAAAGAACAAATTGCATAGCTAAATTTTGTTCATGATTGTAGATTATATTTGAAGATAATTATCATTTGTAAGCAATATGTTTACTTGGATATAAATTCCGGACATTGGTTTTTCCCTTGGAACCCCTCCCCCATAAATACCTGTTGTTTGTCCAATTATTTGCTAGAATTTAAGTAAACAGATCTGATGTTTGTACGAATATAATGGAATAATTACCCACATCCTGGTTCTCTTATTCAATTTATTGATTCGCTGCAGTTTCTAAATCCGACCTGGAGAAAGAAGTGAGCAACCATGCAGCGAATGGAAACGGTCGTTTTACAATCGCTCATCGATATTGTAGTCCTGTTCATAATGGAACAGTTATTTGCTGACTCGTAAAGGAATATATCCCTTTGAATACTTGAGCAATAGGAACAAGTTTGCTGAAACTAAATTACTACTGATCGAGGCACTCCATTCGTCGTTGTCTCCGACCACGATAACGCACATGCTGACAATGTCTTTTCTTCCTTTGGTAGTCAAAACCTTTGCTTCTTTCATGATCTGTATCTGCATACTGATCTGCTTCTGCTCGCGAATGTATTTGAGGTGCTCGGCGATACGGCAATGCGCTAATATAAAGTCGATCCGTGAACTACGTGCCGTGGTGAGTTGTTAAAATACCGAGTCATCGCTACGCTCGTGCGAACACTCTGCTAGTGGACGGACACAACACCGCTGTTCCGAAAACTTACATCATATTTCTAAAGTTTAAGTACCTGTATGGATGGGCAATGATGCAACCCATGCTTGTTGATGGGTTTGACTAGATTTATCCCACGCAAATTGACGTGGAAAATGCATAAGATAGTATTAAAAAAAGAGTGACATTGAGCACTTTATTTAGTTTGATCTAGAATACACGGATGAGCTTCACCAGGCTCAAAATTATTATCCACTAGCACCAGGTACGTTGTTGGTGCCCCGCGAATGGTTTTCATCATAATAGTTTCGAATTGTGGACGAATCCGGGCCTATGCATACTGAATGTGCTAAGTTGGCTGTGAATGTTCTGACTAAAACCAACTATCAAGTCTACGTGCGAAGCCTCTTGTTTTTATTTAAGGCTCGGAATACGGGTGTTCGAGTCAACCGGGTGCTTCGATTTTGCCACCGTGACTGGATGACACCCTATTTACAGATGAATGAGTATCTGCTCAAAAAGGCCACGATCGCATTGGAAAAAAGACATATTCGAATTTATAATCAAAGCCGTGTTTGGTAAAACGATGGAAAATTTGCAAAAGAGAATCCGTGTTGATTTTGTTTGGAACAGAGTTAAGACAAACTCAACAGGCTGATGGCAGATCCTGCGTTTGAGTGACGCTAAATCTTTGACGGCATTAAAGCCAAGATGAAGTTGGCAAAGCCAGTCTGTGTTGTCATGCCCATGTTGGATTTGTCAAAGTTGCTCATCTAAGAGTTCCACTACGACAAAATTAAACCATGATGCGACTATAAAAATGATCTATGCATATACCGATTTTCTTTTACTGAACATCTTAACCAATGACGTGGCTGAACCGAATCTGAAAAATTAATTTGACACCAAAGCTAATCCATTGTTTAATAACACCCACAAGGAAGTGGTAGGAAAAGTCAAGGTTGACAGCTCGGGTACAACTTTCAAAGAATACTTGGGGCCGTGTCCCAAAATGTAGTTGACTGCAGTTGGTTTTGCAAAAGATATCAAACACACCGTGTAAGTGGAATGTCTTTGGGAGCGACGCGAATTCGTACACATTGCCAGTGTCAAAGAAACATCGCATGGGTGTGTATCGCTGCTCCAATGTGTGTACGTCACTACTTGACACCAAACGATGGATATTCCCCGACTGAAACACCACTTGCATGTAAGAGCACCACGTGACTTTGAATCAAATTATCATTGATGCTCTATCACATTAAAATATCCTTGGTGGTAGTTCTGATTTCACGGGATTGACTTGCAATTCTTCTCGCACAAATGCTCGGGCTGGTGGACATTGTCCAGCCAAATGGTGACGTGTTGGTTGCCCCGCAAAATATATATCATCCGAGATTTTTGTATTTGTATCGACGGACCATACCGGTTTAGTAGGACGACATTGTCTGCCTTCTAACTCTCTCGGTGCATACATACACCAAAGCAAATTGTTTCTAAGCGGGGCTATCACGGGTGGTTGTAAAAAATTATGGGCAACAGTGACAGTCTTATACCGAATCAGCAGGTTTTAAACCAATAGCGTGTATGATTTCATTCTTCAACGTTGCTATTAAATCTTTCCACAAAGGGTTTATCGCGATGTATGCCAACATGTTCCACACGAACCAGCTTCTTATGCATTTTTAACACAGCAACGACTCCTAGAAATTGTTTGCTCGGGTATACTTGCAGCAGTCGTTTCTATGTTAGCGCTCCGCATGCGTAAATACATGCATTTCCGACACTTGCTGAATCTTTAGACGTCACCTGAACTGCTTCTTTGTATCCACTGGCAACATCTACAATGTTTAACACGTACTAATATGTGCGTAAACGATTTTGTCATCATAGTACCTGATCATGTGAGAGAAACAAAAGATCAAGCTGATGAACTTCGTTAGGTGAACTTGCATCAAAACAAGGATTAAAAATCTTTCTTGGTGCGTGCAGGTAAATTTGTCGCAGCGTTTGATTGGCAACCAATCTCGAGCTGCCCAGTTTATTACTATTTTTTCAACAGGTGTTTCTCCCTTCCAATAACCGCGAGGACTGTATAGTATCGCAGCCAGTTTATTATGTATGTTTGCTTATTATATCAATATATTTTACCTCCCATGAATAAACTGTGTCCCCGAGTGTCGGATTAATAACGTTTAAGTCATGGGTACGATCTAAATCAGCTGCTGGCTTGCACGGATATCACTTGACACAAGTTCCAGTAATCGCGACTCTACCACCACGTACTTTTCCACCCACACTGGTTTTGCAGTGGGTGTTATCATTCGACATTGCACACAATATGAAGGCATAATTGTGTTATAGTTCGTGGCATTGATATTTTGGACCTGGAGTGCAGCCAACCACTTGTGTGATGAATATCGTAACATGTTGAGCTGAGGTCACCCAGGACCCATATAGTTCTTTCACTATTGACTTGACTATTGGGTCAGTCTTCAGGGGAAAATATAGAGCCGGTTTCGACAAAACAATTTAGAAACCATAATAAATGTAGACAATGACGAAATCCACCAGCGATGCCATAGCTAGGTCTAATGACTAACTCCGCAGAACTGCGTGTGTTCAACTGGAACTTGTTCGCGAGTACATGGATGAACTCAAACGTATCAAAGATATGTTACAGTCGCGACAGACCGCTCGGGAAGACCTCACAGTGGGCATTGAATAAACGTTGCAACTCTCTTCAAACCAGCACAAGAGATTGTAGACAAGAAAGCAGAAACTGTCGAACAAAGAATGTTGCGAAAATCACTGCCGCGATGATGGGAACACAACAGCAACAACCATGTCTGATCAGGAATGCACCAGCACAATTAGTACATATTCAGAAAAGGTTAGAAGACATGGACGGCAATGCTGGAAAGACACTTGTTAATCTTCTGCAAGCAAAACCACCCGAGGACAAATCAAAGTTTAGACAAACCAATCCAAAAACCTAATCAAGACTCACGAAATACTTTTTCAATATCCGTGAGGATTGGTGCTAACATACATCGTTCAAAACAATTAAAACATTATTTGATGGAGTCTGAGCTTTCCGAGGATCCGGCGCCAAGTGCCATCGAAAGGGACTGGAACATATCATATCCAATCAAGAAGTAGACTGGATAATATGGACAATAATGTAATAATTATATGTGGATTGATTTTAACAAACTATAGAAAACACCGTCCAAAAGTTTCAGCCTGACTGGGATAATTTTCTCCGTACGGACAAATGTTATGTATATTTAATTTAATTGATTGTTAGTTAGTTTTAAATTTTTTTAAATTCTATTACATGCTATTGTAATGTAACATTGAGTTCAGTTCTGTTTGACCTGACTGATTTTTTTAATATTTTTTATTTCATTGACGTAAACAACTAACATTGTATCTAGTTGCTGACCTCGTTTCAGAATCAGAGTAAGAATCTTTAAGTTAAGTCAAGATCATACCTGGATTACGTGACCAGTGGCATGTATTAATTGTTACAAACTTCAATTTTTTTCCAAAAAAATGAACTTTTGACCCTCATCCGAGAATCTGTTTTGCGTCTTAATAAGCGTATATCTGTTGTTTTTGATAGAGGTTTCTCAGTCGGGCTCCAAACAATTGACATGTTAAGTTGTTATTATGTTGTGACCAGTTTGGGTTGAATTTTTATTTTATTGAATTCAAGTGATTCTTTTCCCTGGAAATACATAAGTGCTCCTACAAAATTCTTGGATATAGAGATTTATTGAAAGTTATACTGAATTCAAAACTGGAATAATATTTTGTGTTAGTTAACAAGGGACTGTTGACAAAACAGCACTTCGCTGACCACAACAGACGTCATCGCCTTCCATCTTGGATTTCAGCGGGACTCGAACTCAATTTCATTCAGGAATTTTTATTACTAGGATTTCTATTTTTAATTCTTTGATTTTTTTAATTTTTTTTGGATTTGATTCGTAAAACCGTAATTTTTTTTTTCTTAATTTTTCGCTTTGTATTCTAGAGAAATAAATTATTTGTTAAATTTTACAAAGCCTGTTGTCTTCACTCTTTTCTGTTACTTATTTTAAGAGCATAGACTCGTAACACAAAATGTACTTCCAAAAATAAATATATGCGGTTGCGTGTGAGCATATAAAAAGGATGTGCTTCCCGAGAAAGAAGAATATCTCTCTCCATCGGAGGATCTCTCCCTGAAACCGTCACTTTGAAAAGGTCAGGGTGGTCGTGCACGCACACGCAAGACACCCAAAGGTTCCATGACAACCAAACAGTTCAAACCCGCAGGGTTCAAAATATGTGTCTGTGGACCAGAAGACAATTCAACTCGTGGATTGGTTGGAAACATCAATGCGATTGCTTCACGCGGGAAGCACGCACCAGAAGTTGTTATTGAAACCTTATTAATTTGTCATCATTTGCTCACCAACGATAGTATGGACCCAGGGACGTTTTGTTTGTTAATGCACGAACTCAATGAAGACATCAGTGTTTTATATTACACTTCATATTTTACACGAAATCTGTGTCGCGATGTAGCGTCTTCTTGTACATACAGCTACGAACGTTTCTTGATGATAACAATCTCTTTTAAAACCAGAATTTGGTGTCACTACACCAATCACCGCAGGGAAATGCCACACACTAGCGATCGTAGCATTGTGGTTGATCATGTGTCACAATTGGCCTAAACTCCTATCACGACCGTTTAGTTATCTTTCCGCAAAATATTTCGTTCGAGTTTTCGGCAGAGAGCAGTTGAGAAGGTACCTGGAATGATACTGAACTTTCAGCAGGTGCGTAAACTTTCAATCAATCAATAAAGAGATTCGACGAGGAATTATGTTGGTGACCGGCAAAGACTTCACCGATGAACACGAGTACATCTTTACTGAATTTGCACCGTAGACAGGTAACATCGCACGTTCGTCAATAAGAACAATTATTGGTTGGTCTGAAGATTTTCCCGTGGACCATGAAATCATACGGGATACCATATGGCGTCAGACATTGTTAGAATTACATCAACAATTCAGATCAATTTAACCTGTGGCAGTTAGGAAAGCGGAGCTTCCGCAAGTATATCTGCTCAAGCTTAAGTCCTGTTTGGGTTTTCACAAATCATGGAACTGGGTGATTTTGATATCGATCACTTCTGCGGTGCCTATGTATATTCTATGCCTTAATCCCTGGTTGACACATATTCATTTTACCCTTGTAGATCAGGACAACCATATGATAGATCTCCTAGGATAGGTCTTGACACTAAGACTATACGTTAGAGACCAACCTGATATTAAATACAAAGACTATCCTGGCGGACATGTGATACCAGTGTGTGTTGCCAAGGCGAGAAAACCCGTTACATGACACACCACTGATATGGCCCTGGCGATGTTGTCAGGGGATTGTTTAAATGCTCAGCAAGGACGCTCACGGCTTTGTCTTTGCGCGCTGCACCAGTCGCTAAACACGTAGCAATGCGAGCTGCTGATAGCATCAAATCATTGCTGCGGGTCAGTTGCAAAATCTAGCAAAACGAGAGGTTCGATCGATTTGAGACTAGGACAATTAGTAACACCAAAGTTACACTTCCGCTAACAGCAATAATAACCTCGCTAGTCAGTAAAATCACAACTGATGTAGCTCGAACACGCATTACCGATTCGATGATTGCCAATCTGGCTACGAAAAGTGGTTTGTGTTCGTGTACACGAATGGCAAAGACAACAAAGATATTAGACGAAGCCAACAATGTATAATCAATGGCAAAATTGGAAGAAGCACCCGTTCCCGCATTTGACATGGTCGCGCCTTTAAAGATAGATCGAAGCAAAACAGATTTTCAGTATTATTCATACTTTTCTAAGGATAGTAGTCTAAGAAGTCGAATGGACTTACATGTACATGATACATTTTGGTATTTTCTCCCGCCTGAGGCCTTCTTGGAAATCGATCTTAACTGATACAAATTAACAAAACTATTTACGCCGCTGATATACTGGTTGGGTTTGTCACCAATAGTATCATGGCGTTGTTCATCAGTGCACATTATTTCATCAATCAAAAGGAAATTGAGGCACTTTGAGCAATGTTAATATTGTTACGATCATTTTCAATCTCGCCACATACAGTGACGATTATACAAGATCTGCTGGCCCGTCTATTATGCTTTACGAGGATGCAGATTGAAACCTGGATAATATTGGAAACATTAAAATCGCTATTGCAAATGTAGTGACGCTCTCTGTAACTGGCACAGATGAAAATTACAACCTTGAATTTGCATAGCATCTAGGTACACTGCATGGAGACTCAATGTCGTTTTCGTGCGCAATTCTGTAAAGATGTAGGCAGTGCTATGTACGGAGCCAAATACGGTCACCTATGACTAAAAGTTAACGATAATGATGCAGTTTGGAGGTATTTCTGGCATGTGATGTTATTGAAATTTGCATTGCGGATGCCAATAATAATCCCTCATGTGACTGCAGAAACAAATTTATTATCGTTTATGAGTTCTGTAGGCAGATCACCAATGTCATTTTACATGCTTACCACAGACTTTTATGAAGGCAACGTGCAGTAGTTATCATGGGAAATAACTATCCAACAATATATCATAACACCAAGACATATATTTATAACGTTTAGAACTGCAGTTTTGGAGCACGGTTCACAAACTGTTCATCATATTATATTTGACCGCCAACGAGTGTCTTTGCGAATAAACGGTTATCAGCAACCCTCGTAAGAAATTTTACTGAACATCACAAACTATCTTTTTGCACGTTCATTTCATAAGCTGTGGTCGTTAATGGATTTCCCAGCATGACTTTGCTAAGTTATACCCAATTTAGTACTTTCCATCGGAACACCTGTAGTCTGTGTTCGACCTATACTTTCATGCACGTGTAATTGCAGTCACAGCCGGCGATTCGCCGCCGATTTTCCCCCCGTCTCTGGCGGTTGTAGACGTAATTCTCTCCCATAAGATGTCGTTGCTGAAGGGTGCAGATCGTCGAATGAGGGTTATTGACGCACCTATGGAAAACCTGTAATTTTTGAAGCTGTAGTAGTAAGGGAAAAGGCCGATTCTATCTCAAAGACCTCTCTCCACCCCTCCCCACTCTCAGAACAAATACAAATTACTCTCTCAGAGACCCTAAAATTCCCACCCCAAACGATTTTCTAAAAACTAAAAGGCCGATTCTAGCTCAAATATATTTTGAGATTAAATGAGCCCATCCCCAGACTACTACAGTAATGCAGTCTGGAAAATCAATACTCTACAGTGTTTTGCTTGTAACAGATGTTGCCTCATGTACGCAGCCTGAAAAATCAATAATACATTTATCAGCCAAGCCAGGTATACATGTTCTAGAACACGCCCACGCAAAATGACTCATAATCATGGAATTTTTAGAATGACTCATAATCACATGGAATTACTAGAAAAACGCCCATGCAGATCTATTAGTATATAAGGCAGGTAAAATTTCCTTCTGAGGCACTTTCAAGAGGACGTCTTCACCGAGCGGAATCAAGTAAGTGGCATTTTTCATATATTATTTATACCTCATCACCAATTATCAATGTTTCTACTGTTGAAATTAGAAATATTTCATCATCACGATAGTAGAGACTAAACTTTACTTTACCGCTCACACAGCGACGAGACTCAAATAAATCTTTTATTTGCGATTTGTTAAGAGGATATTTTTTGTCGATAAAATATACTTTTGATCGATCAAGATCGATTGTAAGTTTAGTATATTTTTGTTGGCTGATCGGATTATGAAAGTTTTTAAATTCCGCTAACAACTTCTGGCTCAATTGTTCGAGGTAATTGAAATACTCGCTGTCATCAGATCTGGTAAGTGAAAGTTTTAGCTTGTCTCGAACTGCGGTAAAACATATACCTGATGTTTCATTATTAATTTCAACTGTCAACTGTTTGCCGTTCATCATTAGATATTTGATCTTGCTATTGTAACTATTTGTCACTGTCAAATTTTCAAACATTATTTCTAAAGTTTAGATAAAATTTCATACATTAGTCATCGAATATAATATCGAGTATAGATCTATCATCAAAACAATAACCAAGTGCAAATGTATCTACTCCATTTTCGCAATAACGTTTGACATCAAAATTACTCAATCCGCGTTTGATAATAACATCTGTTTCAAGTTTATGATGATTTGTTCGAATAGCCATTGCTCTTATAAAACTAACGCCTCCGTCAAGCGCGTACTTGTAATCATCAAATTTCATAAACTTTGTAACAAAATCGCGAGGCAGATCTTTTGCCTTTTTCGTTATTTTATTATTATCTAGCAATACCGCGTACATTTTACTGCGTAATCCAATAAAATATTTGTTGATGCTTGAGTTCATTTCATCTTTGAACTTACCAATAACCTTTTTATTTGTATCGTCATGAAATTTAATGTCACGAGGGTAATCGGAAAGATCAAACAGATGTCGATTATCATATATATCCTGATAGACGTCCTCACATTCGATTTCATACACGAGCGAGTCGGTATCAGTAAACAATAGTCTACTGGACGGCCATTGATTTTTAACAAAATTGTAATGAAAATCGTACATGAGCCACTTCGATAAATCTAACACGGAAGCTCCAACGTAAATCGGCTTGTTTAGTTTTAGATTTGTTTTTCTTCTTTGTATTGCGACAAGATTTTCATTAAAAATTTTCATGCTAACAAAATCATCGTCTGACACAAGTTTATTTCTGCGATTGATATCATTAACTAGCTCAATATTTACGCGTTTCCTAATATTTTCCATCGTCTTACCAAAAACGGAATTGTTCATAAGCTTAAAGAAGTTTTTCTCAAAATCAGTTTTGGCTGCAGCTCTTCTCGAAGTGTTTGAGTTAATATAACCTTTCATCCACGGCGACTGATTAAACTTTAAAACTCTATGAACTTTTCTCAAAACAAGACCAGTATCTACTGCTTGTTTTAAAACTTTGTAATGTAAAACATAATTTTTCTTATCGAGTAAATTTGGTACTAGTTTTTTGACCATAGAATTTTGTCTTGGTGATGCTAACGCTTGTTGTTCTTGAGATAACGTACTATAATCTATTATCATCGATTCTGCACAGAAAGGATAATCATTGTGTAAATTGTGTAGCGAAGTTGGATAATCGAGATCAACTTCAACGAAGTACGAAACATCGTCGGGTATCTTTTTTTCTGTCTCTGATAGAAATTGCTCAGCCGTGATCCAACGAAATCCACCAAAAGGCATGGGTTCTGCCATAGAATAACCGTACAAATTATTAAAATCTAGATAAATTATATACTTCGAAGGAAGATTAGGATTGTACTCTTTTAAGTATTTGTTGTTTGCTTCCGCATACTTTTTTGTTATCACGCTAATACCGCCTCGAATACCTTTTTCGATAAAATTGAACATATCAACGTCAGTCAGTAATTCTAACCTTACTTTACTAAACTTTAACAATGCGTCCCACGACAGCCCGGGAGCAGAATAATACCAACAAGGATCTAGTCCATAATTGTTATAGCTCACTTTTCGAAAACTTTCAAATACGTCCGGCAGCAATAACACGTCAGTTTTTAGATACAAATCATGATAATCGCCAAACGTCTTACAATCAAATTCTTTCCAGATATCCTGTGCGTACTTATACTCGTCATCGGTTATATTTTCATTTTTAAGTTGCGAATAAAATTTGTCCTTGTCAGGTAGCGAAGTTTCATCAAATTTACTCCAATCATCGAGATACTCGTACGGAAATACTCCTTTTTTGGTCAGTAGATTAAATTTATCTCAAAACAGTCTTTTAGGTTATCAAACTCGCTACAACCTTTTACCAGCTCATCCAATGATGCTGCCATAAACTGCAGGCTGTCAATAAAACGCAACTTACCTAGCGTAACTGACATATACTTTTCAAAATTATTTGGAATGCATTTGATTACGTTATCGAGTTTTAAGCGAGATTTTACGTCAGGATCGTCAAAAGCTTCTACGATAATGTGGCTATCATATCCTCGAAAGTTGTGAAGAATAACTGGAATAAAATCTGGAGCATGAAATTTTAAATTACATTGATCATGAGCCGCTCCACGGTACTGTCCGGTGAGATGGCAATGGTCACGTACTTTTTTGTTATCATCAAAAGCTTTTTCACAAATATGACAAATTTCTGCTTGCTCATAATCAGATTCTTCCTGAGATGTCAGTTTTATCATTGGAGTTACTCTTTTCAAACGATAAAATATATTATCAGCTTCGCTAATCAACCGATTGAGAAGCCAGACAGCCGGATTTCTACCACGATATAATTTGATTGGTTTGGATAATCTCGAATCAGCACAACAAACTATCTTATACGCTACTCCGCACGGAACATGATTTTGAGTTTTTCTTGTACTCGATTGGTTAGGATTATTTTCTACGCCAAGTACAGGCTGAAGTAAGCATTCGAAATCAGCGTAAATAACGAAAGGAATTTTTAGTTTGTGATGGTGATTGACAAACTGTAACAAACTATCTTTTTTAGACGGCATCGTTATTCGTTGTACGTCACTACAGTACTGCAAATGCTTTTGTAATTTTTCATTGTCATTACAACCGTGCAAGCAGCGATAACAAAAGAACGTTTTCTTCTTTCGTTTATTATACTGTCCGCCAACTAGTCCATTGAAGTTTTTGATCCAAACGTAATGATTTTTATAAAACAGCAGGTTTATTGTCGATTGTGAAGCTTTTTCTGAAATATACCTAGGATAGACGTTTTCTTTTTCATCTAGTCCGAAAACGTTAATCGAAACATTACTTTGCTTTTCAAACTTTGGTACTTGATTTTCTGCAACTGGAAAGTCGATGCTATTAAAATTTAATTTTGATACGTGACTAATATACTTGTCAACACGATCAGCATTTTTTTCTGCTGGAAATAACGCAGAAAGAATAGCCCACTGAAAACATCTGTTATCGAGGTTTTTGACGTTTACACAGCATTTTTTATTTTTTATTTTTGGTGGTAAATCAATATACGAACTACCGCGTAATACGTTATATTTTATTGTGTGAAGTAAAATTTCCTTGATCATTTCAAACTTCCAACCCGAACCCGATTCGGTAAATTCTTCTATCTTTTTCCAAATTTCTTGGTGTATTTCATTAGCTAGTGATAAAAGATCATTCCCAATCAAAACACGCCTTGATTTTGCATTAATGTAAGGGTCTGCAATTTCTTTGTCAGTCGATTCTTCTGTCACAAGTAGCTTTGAAAATATAACGTGATATTGCACTAATATTCTTAGACCCTTATGTTTTTCAAGTTCACGTTTTACAGTTGGCTCTAGCAAATGATAGAGATTTGTTGCAGTAAAATTTACCAGTACGATTTGTTTATCGAATCGATAACTGTTGTCGAATCCCGTAAAGGCAGTCGCTATTTTTTCAGGTTCTCCAATAAGGCTCTTCTTGGCTATATCACGTAATTTCAGCATTGCTATATAATAGTGTAATATTATATGTTTAATTGATTGTTCGATCGATAACTCACTGCACGCCAGCTGAACAAACAATTAGAGATATAAAATCCTTATAGTATAATGACAGAAATTCTGAGATACATTCGATTGACAGCAGAGGAGCAAGAAGCATATCATGTTCATCCGAAGCATAACTTCTACGCTGGAAATGCATTAGGTTCGGTTATTAACATAAAATCTAAAATATCTATAGGAAAACCAACACCAGCGGGTTATAAGATTAGTGTAAATGGAGATAATGCTGAGAGAACGGAAATGTTTAGAAAAGATTTTATTTATACTTTGTTCTGTGATGATATTCCAGAAGGACAAAGAGTCTATAGAGTAAATGGCTCGATTAGCGATGACAATATTGAAAATTTAGGATTACAAGATGAATTTCAACCGCACCCTGTATTTAATCTTTACGAAGCAAATGATAAGGGAATTATTCGACATGTAAAAACAAAAAATGTCATTGGAAAATTGAAAAATAGCGGATACCTGTTTGTGAAGGTACGTGGAACTAAAACAGATTTTGTTAGTTATCTATCACATAGATTTGTTTATGAAATTTTTAATAACGCTATTTCAGGTAATCTAGTTATTGACCATATTAACAAAAGTAAAACTGATAATCGTTTAGAAAATTTAGATTTGGTTACACCAAAAGAAAATTCTCGACGTGGATCTAATTCTGACGGTAATAATTTCAAAAATCCAACTAGATCAGTTATTTCAGTAAATCTGGAGACTGGAGAAGAAATGAAATTTAAATCAATTTATTCTGCTGGAAAATATCATAAAATTCATAGTAAATCAATAATAGACGTCGCCGACGGCAAAACTAAATCAGCAACTTCAATGTCAACTTTTGATAGATTTAGTTTCAGATATGATGATTAATGATATTTCGTAATTTTGTCTTAGTAAGACAGCTATATGCAAACGCTATAATATCATCTTTATCAAATTTCAGCGTCATTATTGCACTATCATTAAGTTTATTTTTTTCTGCTGCTGTTAGTAGTATCCTATCATTTTCGCCAGGCATTATAATAACGTCAACGGAATACGAACTATAACCCGACAGACATTTTCGAACTGCTTCGGCTAGTTCCTTGTAATTTAATATATTAACCTTTTGATGATATTTTACCTCTTCAGTCATATCTTATAACAATAAATTAGATAAAAGTATATTATAATATGAACTTGATGAAAAGACTTGCTGAAATATATGCGGAAGATACAATCGCAGACAATGTTAAAATCACTAGCGATAAAGTCGCTGGCGATAAAGTCGCAGATAATATTACAATCTCTACCGATATAATAGACAAATCTTCTAGCTATAGCGAAGATGATATGTTATACAATAATATTGATGATGACGATGAAATAGTCACCGTCGCTGACAGAAAAAATTACAGCAGACCAACAACTGGACGATATAATGTTAAGTATCATATTGCTAAAAAAATAATAAAATTTAATTTTACTGTTGCCGAACAACAGATATTTTGGCAGCTTATCAGGCCGTTTTTAAATCTAAAAATAACTGGCCAGCAAAGGAGTATAAAATACGATTTTATTTTTGCTAAGATACTCAATTTAATGCCAGTTGATAATGAAAGAAAATTACATTTAATTTCGTTATGTAAAACTATCAAATGTAAATCTGTGCTTGTGAAATACGAACAAGTTTATAATAACGTTATTGGATCGACTTAGTTGGTACCCAGCTATTAAATTTATCGCTATACCCACGCCACTTGACTAAACTTTTATTGCCTTTTCTTCTAATCACTTTTTCGATAACGAAAACATCTTGCTCAGTTTTCTGTAGTTCTTGTTCGTAAAACTGCCTATGATCGGTTCCCCTGCCAGATCTTTTAGCGCGTATGTTACAGGTATTGTTAAAAGTACTTTATCAACAACAAATACTTCTTCAGTCCAGTTTGGAGTAAATCCTTTTTCAAATACTTTTTTCGTCAGAGAAATTCTAACTTTATCACCGACTTTAAATTTATGTCTGCGGTACATGTTTTCATTTGCTAATATCGGATTTTTGATTGCGTCGTTTGGTGATAGTTTAGTGGTTCGATGTTTTGTGTTATTGTACTTGTCAACTATCTGCGGAAGATCATCAGTATACCTGTTTGTATTTTTAGCTGTCAAATATTTGTGTATTTTTTCGTTTAGCGTGCGATTAAATCGCTCGACGACAACGCTTTTACCTTCGTTTCCTGTAACATACTTTTTGATATTATTTTGTTCTAGAAACTGCTCGAACATTTTATTGAAAAATTCCGCTCCGTGATCGGTCCAGATTTTATTCGGTTTTCTTTCTGTACTTGTTATTATTTGTTTTAACGCATCAGTTATCGACGTTCCTGTCTTGTCTAAAACTGGAACACTAAAAGCATATTTGCTAAAAATATCTACAACGTTAAACAAATATTTCTTATCATCATTAAATTCGGCTAGATTTGACACATCTACTAAATCTATCGCCCAGATATCATCAACGGCATTTGCGACAACTTTACGTCGCGTGAACTTTTTTCTTTAGGTTTGTGTAGTTCGGCTGCGAGATCGTCATACAATTCCTTTCCGAGTCCTAATTTATATTTTGCTCCAATAAAACCCTGTACCAGCCTTCTATCAAAACGTTCTCGTATATTTGTTGGTTCCATATCACGAAGTTCGTCTAACATTACTTTATCACAATCCGATTTTGAGTTTTCATGATCACGATAACAGATATCGTGACGCATTGCTATTGCATCAACTTGATTGTAAGGCTCCTGTCCTGGCAGCGGATTATCGTTTTCGTCAAGTTGTTTATCAAGAGGATTATAAGGTCCAGTATATTTATGGCCTGGCAATGTCCAGCCTCCTTTTGGTTTTGGTAATTTGCCAATTACTTTATGCATATCTATACCTGTTCCAATTATTTCTCTGTTGTTACAACGTTGACAGTATGTGGCAATTTTATTTTGCTCGAGACATAAATCTCTATCAGAATCGCACTTGCATATCATTCTATATTTTTAGTCGTCTACTAAAATAATCTTGTCAGGAGAGCAACCAGCTCCAGACGTTTTCTTTAAAAACATACTTTTCTTTCTACCACAAACAGCACAAATACTTTTTAGCATCATTCTATTATTTTTTGTTTTTTCCGTCGTCTCATCCTTTTTTTCTGTTTTAGTTTTACATTTGAGACAATATGTTGACATTATATATTTATAAATTTAGATAAAATTTATTGCAAGCTTTAGATAGATTTACAAAAATTTATTGCAATCTCATCATTAGCGTGAGAAGGATGCTTATCAAACTGCAAAATAAACTTTAAAAAATTATGATCTTTTGACATCTGTCGGACAAACATTATACAATAATATCTGCAAGCAGAAGTTCCAACAGGTTGAAGATGATTGGACGAATAATATATTTTTTATATTTTTTGTTTATATATTTTTTTTATTGCATTGCTCGGAGGAAGTCCAAACGAGTCAAAATAATTGTTATTATAAACTGCTACCCAATGCGTGCCGGACCCGTCATTGAAATCTTGTATATTTATTACACACGAACCCAGCGACGATGTCGCTTGCGCTGGTACAGCGCTAAGTTCATCTTTAGAATAAACTCCGTGAAATCTGGGAACTGATTTTAACTTATCAAGTAAATCAAAATTACTTAGCGGGGTGGCCGTGTTTCCGGCAGTGTTAGTCCTCGTCCTCCTATTCCTAACAGATTTGGCAGTAGACTTCCCGCTAGTCCCGCTAAAAGTGGAGCGAAAGGAATAATTCCTCTTTTGGTTGTTCTTCGACGTTTCGTTGTTTTCTTTTTTTTCGTTGCTGTTTTTCTTCGTTGTGGCATTATATATTTATTGGTCACATAAAATAAAGCTTTAGACTATTTTTTTTATACCACTACTCTCAACTGCTTTTTTCGTTGCGCCAGATATTGCGCCAGACGCTGCTGCTAGTCCTAATGTACCTAACACCGGCAAAAGTTTAGGTAATAACGTGCTGGTTATCACTGATAATGCTGGACCTAGGAAACCACCTTGTTTTGCCATCGCTGTTATTTGTGCGGCACTTAAATTTAAAAGAAAAGTTTTTTGCAATCGTATTTATTTGCTTGATTTTTGGTTAACATCAATTTTGTTAAGGTACCCGTTTGAGAGCCGGGATTAACCTTTAATGATACTTGCCTCTGTTTTGCAACAGCAACTGTTAATTTTTTAACTTGACCATCAGTCAAATATATTTCTTTTATAATATATTTTGTCATCTTATATAACGATTGCAGATTAAACTTGAACTGTTATTTTACCTCCAACGGAGTCTATCGTAACGAATTTATCGCTGATCACTAACGCGTACACGTACAACGGCGCTGCTGGAACTGCTCCGAGTGTCCAGGTAATTTCAATATCAGCTGTCGAATCAACTAATCGCTCGCCATGTTTGCTAACATCAAAATGAAATATTGGATAAAGTGTACGAAATTCCTCTGCTGATATTTGAGATCCATCTTCAACATCTTGATATTTTTGTATTGCGTCGAGCAGATGCATGTAAGGTCTAGTAATATTTTTATTAGCATCATCTGCAAAATTGCATTCTATCGCTCGTTCTGGATGTTGCTTCGAATTTAGTCTAGCATATATTCGTCTAACATCAGCGTTATCAAATATTGCATTGTTTTGTTGTTGGTTACCACGTCGCGCCTGCTGTTGAAATACGACAAACAGTTGCCTCGGCAGTTGTTCAGTTGGTGTTGTTGTAACTCGCCATGTGTAGTCGGTGGTATTAGGGACTGCTGTTTGATATATTTTATGTTGCTGAAAATAAATTCTGTTTGTATATTTATCAAGTATGCTATTTAGTTCTGCCGCTTTTGTGATCGACGGCGTTATACGCGGCATCCACAGAGCAAGTTTGTTTATGATAAACTGTACGTCATCTCCGCCTGACCTGAACAGACAGTCAATTTGTTCTGCCCGATCTAAAATAAGTGTATGTTTAACTCCACGAAATACTTTATCATAATCGCAACAAAAGCCAAAAATCATACTTAATGGCAGCATCATTGTAATTTGACGTGATCCTGCTGCAAGTTCTCTTCGCCTAGCAAAACCTTTATTGTAACGTGGATTTTTTACGTCAAATGAGTTAATAATTATATCTAACATTGCAACGGCATCTGCAGCTGCAGCTGGTGGTGTTATATTAAGATTAGTACAAGCTGCAGTAAGTGAGACTCTCACAGCGTCTGCGTTAGCAGCTGCACCTGGTGCAACTATACCTAGAGCAGCAGCATTAGCAATAAGAAAATTTCTCAAAATTACAAGATCTGCAGCGGAATCAGCTCCGTGTGCTATAACACCTCTCCTGAAAAGTTCGGTTGATTCAGCTACACCCCGTCCAGTATCTTTAAACCACATCATGTTCGTTGCAGTTGATCTGGAGTAATCATCGGAAAACGAAATAATATTTAAGATTGTACTTTCAACTTGTAAGTGACTTGAAATATCTTCTACAGTTTGATTGGCCAGTTGATATCTAGCACTTTTGAATAAAGACCAGCCGTTATTTATAAGAGCTACTTCTGCTCCAACTGCAATTGCAACAGATGGATTAGCTACTGTCATAATCTGACCGCGAACTTCTAACACTGCCTTATGTGGCAATAGAAATACATCTTCGTCTCGAGTATTAAATGTTCTAATACCAGCTTTATTTGGTTCATTAGAATTTTCATCGAGATACTCAACATACTCAAATTCTGTTACAGTGTCATCGATGTCGTAAGGTTCTGTTAAGTTGAGATAATTTTTAACAGACATTTTTATTTATTAGATTATATAAAATTTTATTGCGGCGCCGTTACTTTAGATATTAATTTTTGTATAATCTGCTCGCCCTTCGGTGATAAAAGCTTTTTTGTTGTTGTTATCATTGCGCGCTGGATTTCTTTTGTTGGTGCGATCTCTGAAATAACTTGTTTGATTGTAGGTACACTGCTTTGCGGTTCGCCTTTTATTTTATCAGATATTTTTTGTCTCACCGCAGTTCCAGCGGCAGATGCGGCTCCAGTTGCAAAAGCTTTACCTGCGTCAAGTGCAATTGGTGCAACTTTACGCGCGATTCCCGGAACATTTTCAATAACTTTAGTAAATATACTCCCAAAAAATCCTCCTACTATTTTTCTTCGATAAATTTTTTTTCTCTGTTTCATTATATCTGAGGTTGTATAATTTTTATTGTCAATCACGAAGTCGTAATAACTTTGTTATTGTACGCGTAGGTGTAAATAATAAGTAACAATCTCGTTGTTCAGATCCAACTGTCGTCCGGATTGATCTGTTAATTGCATTGCTATACTTGTTATTTGATTTTCAACATCTAACGGATAATATATAACATGACGCGGAGTAATTTGCATGAGAGAACCTGGTGGAACATCTGGCGAGAAACTATAAATCGTTTGCCCTTTACTGCCCTGGGCTGAGTAAGATCCAGAAGCAATAGAGCAATTTACTAATATTGTATTTACGTCAGTTATATTTACCGGCAGTTCACCGTCATATGTGATAGCTTCATTAGGATCTAAATAATACTCTCTATGTTCAAATCCTATCAGTGGTGCGATACTTCTCGGTGATATAAAACTAACTGACATATTTTTTATTGTCATTCTAGCTGGTAACGTGTTATAATTCGCTGCTAACTCGAAATTATCAGGTTTCATCTTCTCTTTTTGCATAAGCTCTTTTATCACTCTGTTTAGATCAGTAATATTATAAGCTCCTTGTGGAATTTTAAATGTTTTCCATTGCGTGTCTCTTATTGAAATAATTGCAATCTCATCATTGACACCAGTTTTTACGTTAGCCATAGCATTCCAGCAAGTACAAGAAATTAATCCAATTTCATACTGTTTCTCAGTATCAAGTTGTATTGGAGGAATATAATTTACTGAAAAATTTGCGCTATCTTTTGCGGTTGTACTAGAGTCTAGCAATAATGTTGTTGACATTGCTATTTATTATATTTGTATAAAATTAACATTTACAAAATTGATATTTACAACATTAACATTTACAAAATTAAGTCGCGGTGTAAAGTTTCATACTCGTCAGATGTTAATAAATTTTCCGATCTTAGATGATCAAGTATATCAATAATTTCATTGTCAATTTCAACACTAACATTCCCAGCTTCTTTTGATGATATTAATAGCATTAATCTGCCTATCATTTCGGCGGTTGATGTAAATATTTTTACACCTTCTCCAGTTTTTTCATGCGAAGATTCTCATTATGTTCAAACGCGTCATAAAATTTCATATTTTTATATTCTCCAGATCTAACTTTCTCCGCTAAGAGTTTTAAATTATAGGCAATAATACCATCTCTATAACGTTTAAAAAGTTCTTCAAGATCTTCTGTTTTAGTTTTAGTTTTAATAATTCTATCATAAGCTTCTGATCCGTCTCGATCAATATCATCTAATTTTTCAATAAGATCATCATATTCGTATTGTGACAATTTAGAAATATTATCAATATCTTCAAGATTGTTTTTTTCTATAAAAGAATTCTTTTCAGATATTGTTACTTTATCTTCTGCTATTTTTTGTTTTTCTTCAATTTGCTCCCTTCTTTTAATTTCCTCTGGACTTTCATATGCTACATATACCGATTTTTCTAATCCTTTATCCAATAATTCTGCTTCTTTATTTAAATTACTATTATGATGGCTAATATATTGGTTATTTTTTATATTACGAATAACTTTAGTATAAAGACCAGCGATAATACCTTCTCAGTATAATTTAATGTCGTTATGGTAATTAAAATTTCCTAAAACTATTTGACTGCGATATTTATCACTCTCTTTTATTTTTGTTAATTCTGCAATTCTTTTTTCGATTTCAGAGTTGTCAGCTCTTTTAATTGCATGTATTTTCATACTAAAGTTATATTTTCTATCAAAATCTTTATACTCATAATTTTTTATTTTGCTATTGATATTTGCTAAATCATGCTCAAATCTTCTTCTTTCTTCCTCTTTTCTCTTTTCTTCATATTCTTCTAACCTTCTTTCAACCGATTTAACTACTGATGTTTCTGATAATCTTCGTTGAAGTTCCAGTGGATTATCCAACAACCTTATTAGTTCAGCTTGTCTAGCAGCAGGATCATCAATATTCCTTACAAGTGCCTCAGCTAACATTCTTTTTTCCTCGTCAGATCTAGCAATAATTTTTGCAGCAGACGCTTCTTGTTGTTCTTTAACTAATCCAACCAAGCCTTTTTCTTGTAGTTGCTTAAGTTCTTCTTCTGATAGTGGTTTAGTTTCAGGTTGTTTTCCAAGTAGCGCTTCAGTAACTGGTTTGAAAATCGTAGCTGTTGTTTCTGCAGCAGTTATTTGCCCACGTCGTGCTTGCTGTACCCTTTGCTTAAATTCTGCTTGAGATTGAGCAAGTTTTTTTAAATCTTCTATTATGTTTTCTATATTTTGCTCGTTTGTCCATAATTATTATATATAAATTTTATAAAATTGAAACGCCTTACTGTAAGTAAGTGTCAATACAACAGCGAAACATTTTAGTTGGATCATGTGTAAGTTTATCAAATAAGAAGAAGTTATATTTATCTTTTGTAGCTTTATGATAAAGTTCGATAATTTATCTTTTGTTACGTCACCGCATTGTTCGTTCGCAATATTTCTGACGTCAACATTGTCCAATCCCGGAAATAATATAAAACAACCGGTATTTCGCCGAATAAATCTGTCAACATTATAAAAACCTTGAGCTAAATAAATAGAATTACACTTTTTATTTCGCGATAGTGAAAAATATGATCTTATTTTATTCATCTCCGTATTATTTAGCGGAATATCGTCAAAAACTACTATCTTATGTTCAGATGCATCAAGTTGATTAACTGGAATAAGATCTTCTGGCTGTCTGATTATAAAAAAAATCTTCACCAGCCTCAAGATCATCACGAAGTTTGTCATTATATTCGCTTAGTAGCTCGTACTTATCTTGCTGTGGATTAATTGTATAAATATAAACGCAATCGTAGTTAAAATTATCGCCAAGAAGCAAGTTCATAAGCAAATTTGTTTTTCCCGATCCAGTTCGCCCAACAATAAGATAATGACAATCTGGAAGTTCATTGTTATGTTTATGTTTTACCAGCCGCTCAGTATCAAAGTTTAATATCGACGATTTTGCCATCGTTGTTATATAATTTTATGTAATATTAAACTAACTAATGTTGACAATTTTATGTAAGACAATAAATAATGAGCTACTATACAAAATTTGGAACATTAACAGGAGATTTATTGACTGAAGGTTATCAAGGTGACTTATCTAAGTACGCAACTCTTGATCAGCTAAGAAATGAAATTGATAATTTATTAAATCTCACAAGTGTGGATCAAAATGAAGTTGTTATTTTCCAGGATAAACAAGGACGATTAAAGACGAGTAATGTACAACTGTCAAATGTACTTGTACGAATTCCCACCGCGGTTGTTAATAATATTGTGACTTTTACTAATCAAGGTAAGATACAAGATTCCGGTAACTCGATTAACGATTATGTCAAAAAAGCTGGTGATTCATTCACGGGCAGTATTATTATGAATCAAAATAAAATTATAGACCTTGGAAACCCAGCCGCAGATGCGGACGCCGCAACAAAAAAATATGTCGATGATCAAGAATCTAAGTACGTATTGGCCAACGGTGGCATAATGCGTGCATTTCTCAACATGAACAATAACGGTATTAATAATCTTAGAGCACCGGAATATGATTTTGATGCTGCAACGAAAAAGTATGTTGATGATAAGGAAATTCCTATTTCAACTTCGTTAAAAACAATCGGTGATGAAATGACTACACTTAGTGCTACTTTTTCTAGACATGTAGAAACGTTCTTAAATTTTCGTAGAAACATAAACAAACCCTTTAAAGAATTTTTTGGGGAACAACCAACCGTTGACATAAAACTCTTCGACGTTAACACGAAACTCAACGACATTGTCAGTGGAATACCTAATATTGTTCAAAAAACTAATCTGATTAAAATTCCACACGGACAAATTAAAAATATCTTATATACAGTAGCATCAGGATTAACAACATGGTCACAGCAAAATAACACTATTAAATATACCGCGGAGGTTACTGGTGTTTATAGACTGTCTATCTTTAGCTCTGCAAAGTTTAAAATTTATACTACAACATTTCCGTGGCGTCATTCAACAGATGCTTTCTCTGGAGTTGTATCTATAGTGTTAAATAAAGATGCTGAAGAAATATTTTTACTGGAAGCAGATGATCAAACAATAACCGCAACGTCTTACTGGTGGTGTTTGGAATTTGTAGCTGAAACACCACAATTAGTCACTTAATCAAACCAGGAACCAGCATTGTTGTAAACTAATATTATATAATGGAAAAATATATATTTGATTTCAATCACATTTCAAAAGAAATTCCAAAACAAGATGTTGATGCGCTAATGCAATATTACAAATTTTGTCATAAAAAACTTTGGTGCGTGAAAAAATGTTATAAATATTATAACAAAATACTTCGAGTAATATCATATTTACCGCTGTTATTGACCGGATCTGGTATAATTTCGAGTGGTGCATCATTAAACCCGTTTTTGTTAATAATATCGGGCATTGGTGTTTCTCTTACAACAGCGTGTAAAAAGATAGAACCTCGACTCGCGACTAAAAAAAATAGTTGCCAAACGGCTAGTATCACCTATAAAAAATTACTTGATCAGATACGATCTTACTTGCGGGGTATAAAATATGATATGGACGATTTGATAAGTGAGTTTCGTATTATTGACAGTATATTAACAGATATTCTACCAATGAGAGTCAGCAAGTATGAAAAAGATTATCAAAAAAAGTATGATAATGATAGGCTATGAAATATTATCTAAACAATAAAAAATAATATATGAAAAATGCCACTTACTTGATTCCGCTCGGTGAAGACGTCCTCTTGAAAGTGCCTCAGAAGGAAATTTTACCTGCCTTATATACTAATAGATCTGCGTGGGCGTTTTTCTAGAAATTCCATGATTATGAGTCATTCTAGAAATTCCATGATTATGAGTCATTTTGCGTGGGCGTGTTCTAGAACATGTATACCTGGCTTGGCTGATAAATGTATTATTGATTTTTCAGGCTGCGTACATGAGGCAACATCTGTTACAAGCAAAACACTGTAGAGTATTGATTTTCCAGACTGCATTACTGTAGTAGTCTGGGGATGGGCTCATTTAATCTCAAAATATATTTGAGCTAGAATCGGCCTTTTAGTTTTTAGAAAATCGTTTGGGGTGGGAATTTTAGGGTCTCTGAGAGAGTAATTTGTATTTGTTCTGAGAGTGGGGAGGGGTGGAGAGAGGTCTTTGAGATAGAATCGGCCTTTTCCCATACTACTGTTGTTATAATTGAACAGCATAATTGAAAATAATGTAGTGATTCGTTCCACTTGTTGATGAATATGTGCGTGCAACAGAGATAGCAAACCCTCATATACACTGAAATATAATTTTGCTAAGAGCTATGTAGAATCAAAATTTAACTGTAATTGTAGACGTGCTGTTGACACAAGCACAACTTGGTCAGCTTAATGTGGCCAAACAAAACGACACGTCATTGACATTACAGTTGTCGAAGTCAGAGGTAGCATAAATGCAAAAGACCGGTAAAATACTTCCGTTAATCGCAGCAATTCCAGCGGTGTTAGCGGCTGAGGTGGCGTCATTAGTGGCGGTCGGAACTGTATCGGCTATGAAAAAAGAGGTCAGTAGAAAAAATATACGAGTTGTCGTCTCCTGAACGAATAAAAAGAAGAGGCTTTTGACCGCCTGGGACGATTTGCAGGATACCTTCATGCAGATTCTTCCTCTACCTGTTACGACTTTCAAAAGACCTCGCCGTTAACGAATATATTGTATTTTGACTCTTATGGGCTTGCAACATCAATTGAAGTTGTTGATTATTTAATTCGGCTCTGTCGCTGCAAACTCGGCTGGACGGACAAATATGTGAACATCGAGTTCTTAAAGCGATGCGAGCACTTGAGTGTTTACCAGCACCTAGCGCTTGCTAATTTTATGTTAACTTGTCACTTCGAAAGATACGCTTTATAGTACAGACGCTACTCAACCCGACTTATTGCTGATGTGGACCTGAGCAGGTTTGCCACCAAAGTTGATTCATCTGGGTTTGCCAGCCGGGTTGCTGTTGATGTCGACCAGGCCGAGACTGTGATATTTCAAGATCAAACTGGAAAATATAAAACGCTTAGCGTGGACATTCAAGATGTTATTTAGAAGCTATGAAGCGTTGTAAAAGATCCTGGTCGAAATCAACGAAATCGGGAGCATCGGAGTCTCTGGTTGCATTTATCAAAGACTACGTTGAGAGAAATCATGTATCGAATGTTAAAAAGTATGCCGATGAAACGAATTGAAATCGAATTCAACTGAATATAAAAGTCAGTGATATCAAGGTCGTGGTTTCTAACACAAATTGTCAACAACTGCAAGGGTGGATGAGCCACCAAAACCAGCACTTCACGCATATAATCTATCACATGTAAATAATAATGCGCTTATTCCAGTGGTCTCATTAGACTCGCTGCTGATAGATCCGGTTATTATTTTTCTCTTGTGTACACTTCTGCTATTACATGGGTGTCTCCTGGCATTCGATTAGTATTACAAATTCAATCATTTGAAGAGGATCTTAATACTCTTGAAGTTTTACTATTAGAATATAAGGATTCTTCATATATGTCAGATCCCAATGACAAGTCACTTAAACGTTTCTCGGTTGAAGGCTCGTTTAAGATTGGTAAGGGCGAAAGAATATAGATATATGGGTTAAATATTGCAGACGAAGCGGTATTAATTGTCCGTGACCTTTAAGTTTATTTATTACATATAAGTGATGGATTCTAGCTAACGTAATAAGGTTTAAGAATTTGCTGACGGGGTGTTGGGTTGGTTAGGCAGTAATTCCAACATTGCTAGTGATTTCGTTCCATTTGTCGATGCATATCTGCGTGAAAATGGTGTTTTCAAACACTCGTATACACTGGGATATATTTTGTTAGGAGCCAAATAGAAATAGAACGTTTTGACCACCTTAATGTACCTATACGAACTTGAAGCCAGCTGGAATTGCATTAGCAATGAAAACGCCCAGTCACGTAATAGACAACCAGATATGAAACACCCAGGAATGTTTCTACAGCGGTGAAGTTGAGTTAGCCAACAAATCGACCATTCCCCGTTGATTATGTAGCACCGACATTAACTCTACCAAAAAAATAAAAAACAAAAAAAAGAAAATCTCAACTGTATTTCCGTGTGACAGTTTCTGGGCGAAGACAGGAACGATAGTTTCAGAAACTATTCCATGGCGTAATCAGTCGGAATTTTATTTGAATGTAATGCCAGGCTCCAAGAAAGCACAATCGCTGGAAATTTAAATATTCCCCCGAAAGATGTTTCTATGACTGTATGATATGTGTACCTGTAAAAAAGAATAATTGGTTAGATGTGCGTGTGCATGTTTGCACCTGAAGGAGACCAGCCTGTCGAGCAGTTATGCTTCAGGATCACATTATTAACAGAAGAGCTATGACAGACCCTCAGTCCTACCAACGTGAAAAATTAATCGAAATTGATAAACAGCTACAAGATGAAATCACCACAAGAACCATGTGTTTGGTTGTGGATTATATTTGTAGAATCTTCACGGCAACCACTGAATGTGATTGGAATGGCAATAACAACACCATTATAGATACACTAATCGAATTGCTCTTGGAGCGAGATCAATAGTAGCCAGTGCGACTGGCGGTGGTTGTAAAACAATCTTGCTACAGATGCATCGTTAATACGTGTCTCGCTGCGGCACAAAGCAGTCTCAATACAATTAGTAAACTATACTCAATAACTATCGAGAATAACCTAATTAGCATGGTGGAGTTCGAGATTGGATTTTCTTGAAATGGAAAACCACTGATGACTTTGTGCGCAGATATGGAACCGAGGTCGTTAGCTACCCAAACTAGGTGCTTCGTTTACAAGCAAAGAAACTTTGCTTGTATACACACACACACACACACACACACACACACACACACACACACACACATATATATATATATATA